>PVJI01001939.1:0-160258 GCA_004026765.1 Micronycteris hirsuta
AGGGTGGGAATGGGGCACAGAACAAGTAGCATAAATGGGAGGTAGACAACAGACAGGGGGAGGTTAGAATAGTAGAGGAAGTGCAGGAGCAGAAGGACTTATGTGTATGACCTATGGACAAAACTAAAGGGAGGGAAAAGGGGGGGTAAGGGGGTGGGGGGAAAGAAAGGGGGGGAAGTGGGGCAACTGTAACAGCATAATCAATAAAATATAGTAAAAAAATGTAATTATCCATAAAAAAGTAAAATAAAATAAAAAAATAAAATAAAAAACTCTTAAACAAGGTAGAAAGTAATAAGTGTAAATTAATCAACACTTTATTTTATTTATTTATTTATTTATTTATTTATATTTTATTGTTGTTCAATTACAGTTATGAGCATTTTCCCCCACCAGTCCCCACTCCCAGCTAAACCCACTCCCTCTCTTGCTTCCACCCTCCCCCTTGGTTTTGTCTATGTGTCCTTTATAGTAGTTCCTGAAAACCCTTCCCCGCTTTATTCTCTCCCTCCTCCTACTGTCAGACTGTTCTTATTTTCAATGTCTCTGGTTATATTTTGTTTGCTTTTTTATTTTGTTGATTATGCTCTAGTTAAAGGTGAGATTATATGATATTTGTCCCTCACTGCCTGGCTTATTTCACTTAGCATAATGCTCTCCAGTTCTATCCATGCTGTCGCAAAGGGTAGGAGCTCCTTCATCCTCTCTGCTGTGTAGTATTCCATTGTGTAAATCTAACATAGTTTTTTGATCCACTCATTTACTGATGTGCACTTAGGTTGCTTCCAGCACTTGGCTATTATAACTTGTACTGCTATGAACATTGGGGTGCATAGGTTCTTTTGTATTGGTGTTTCAGGGGTCTTAGGATATAATGCTAGCAGTGGAATTGCTGGGTCAAAAGGCAGTTCCATTTTTAGTTTTCTGATGAAATCCCAAACTGTTTTCCAAAGTGGCTGCACCAGTCTGCATTCCCACCAACAGTGCACAAGGGTTCCATTTTCTCCACATTCCCTCCAACAGTTATCTGTTGCTTTGTTGATGATGGCTATTCTGACTGGTGTGAGGTAGTATCTCATTGTGGTTTTAATTTGGATCTCTCTGATGGCTAGTGATGCTGAGCATCTTTTCATATGTCTCTGGACCCTCTATGTGTCCTTCTTGGAGAAGTATCTGTTCAAGTCTTTTGCCTATTTTTTAATTAATTTTTTGTCTTCCTGGGGTGAAGTCATGTGAGTTCTTTATATATTTTGGAGATCAGACCCTTTTCTGAAGTATCATTGGCAAATATGTTTTCCCATATACTTGGCTCTCTTTTCATTTTAATGCTGTTTTCATTATCCATGCAGAAGCTTTTTATTTTGATGAGGTTCCATTTGTTTATTCTTTCCTTTATGTCCCTTGCTTTAAGGGACATATCAGTGAAGATGTTGTTGCATGGAATGTCTGAGATTTTCCTGCCTATGTTCTCCTCTAGGACTTTTATGATGTCATGACTTATATTTAAGTCTTTTATCCATCTTGAATTTATTTTTGTGTATGGCATAAGTTGGTGACAGAGTTTCATTTTTTTGCATGTAGCTCTCCAGTTCTCCCAACACCATTTGTTGAAGAGGCTATTTTGACTCCATTTTATGCTGCCTTTGTCAAATATTAATTGACCATAGAGACTTGAGTTTATTTCTAGGTTCTCTGTTCAGTTCCATTGGTCCATGTGTCTGTTCTTATGCCTGTACCAGGCTGTTTTTTTGTTTGTTTTGTTTTTTTTAAGATTTTATTTTTTTATTTATTTTTAGAGAGAGGGGAAGGAAGGGAGACAGAGAGGGATAGAAACAGCAATGTATGGTTGCTCCTTACATGGCCCTCATGGGGACCTGGCCTGCAACCTAGGCATGTGCCCTGATGGGGAATCGAACCGGGACCCTTTGGTTCCCAGCTCGCGCTCAGTCCACTGAACTACACAGGCCAGGGCTGTACCAGGCCGTTTTGATGACAGTGGCCTTGCAATACAGTTTGATATCAGGTATTGTGTTACCTCCTACTTTGCTCTTCTTTCTCAAAAGTGCAGCAGCTATTTGGGCTTGTTTATGGTTCCATATAAATTTCTGAAATGTTTGTTCTATATCTGTGAAATATGTCATTGGTACTTTAATAGGATTGCATTGAATCTATAAGTTGCTTTGGGTATTATGGACATTTTGATGATGTTAATTCTTCTACTCCATGAGCATGGTACATACTTCCATTTGTTTGTGTCTTTTTAAATTTCTTTCTTAAGTGTTGTGAGATAATTCAACAATTATTGTTGAAGACCTCAATATCCCACTCTCAGTCACTTGTAGAAGAAAGTGAAGATATAGAAGATTTGAACAACATTGTCAACCAATTAAATTTAATTGACATCTAAATAACACTACAATAACAAAAGCAGAATATCAATTCTTTTCAAAGGCACAAAGAATACAATATACTAAAATGTATGGGATGCAGGTAAAGCATTTCTTAGAGGAATATTTATACTTGTGAATCGCTATATTAAAAAAGTAAAAAGACTTTAAATCAATAAACATATACCTTAAGAAATTGGAAACAAAAGAACAAATTGAATCCAAAGTAAGAGGAAGGGAGGAAATAATAAAAACTAGAGTGTAAAAAAATAAAGAATAGAAAAACAATAGAGAAAATAAGTAAAACTAAAAGTTGGTTTTTTGTTTTGTTTTTTTTTTCAAAAAAATCTAACAGCCCGGCTGGTGTAGCTCAGTGGATTGAGCGCGGGCTGGGAACTGGAGGGACCTGGTTCAATTCCCAGTCAGGGCACATGCCTGGGTTGCAGGCCGGGTCCCCAATGAGGGCCATGTGAGGGGCAACCATACATTGCTCTTTCTCCCTCCCTTCTCTTCTCTCTGAAAATAAATGAATAAAAAATCATTAGCCCTGGCTGGTGTGGCTCAGTGGATTGAGTGTGGGCTGGGAACCAGAGGGTCCCGGTTCGGTTCCCCATCGGGGCGCATGCCTGGGTTGCGGGCCGGGTCCCCAGTGAGGGCCACGTGAGAGGCAACCATACATTGCTCTTTCTCCCTCTCTGTCTCCCTCCCTTCCCCTCTCTCTAAAAATAAATAAAAAAAAAATAAAATCTTAAAAAAAATAATAATAATAATTAAAAAAAAATCATTAAAAAAAGAAATCTAACAAAAATGTCAAATCTTTAGCTCAATCAAGAAAGAGAGAAACTCAAATTATTAAGAGCAAGAATAAAAGAGAGAGCATCACTATTAACCTTACAGAAATTAACAAGATTATATAGAAACAATATAAGCAGTTTTATGACAACAAATTTGATAATGTCAATGAAAAGGACAAATTCCTAGAAAGACTCAAACTGCCCCAACTGATTCAAGAAGAAATAAAAAGTCTGAGTAGACCATAACAAATAAAGTGGTTGAATTCATACATCAAAATCTTCCCCCAAAGAAAAGCCTAAGCCCAGATGACCTCATGGATAAATTCTACCAAACATTTAAAGAAGGATTAATGCCAAACCTTTATAAACTCTTTGACAAAATGGGAGAGGAGGAAACACTTCCCAACTCATTGTATGAGGCCAGCATTTCCCTCCTACATAATCTAAAACATTGCAAGAAAAGGTCAACGTGCTTTATGAATAGAAGCAATTTCTCAATAAAATACTAATAAACTGAATCTAGCAATATATAGAAAGTATCATACACAATAACTAAATGGGATTTATCCAAAAATATAAGATTTAACTACAAAAATCAATGCAACATACCACACTAATAGATTAAAGGACAAAACCACATGATCATTCCAACAGACACAGAAAAAGCATTGAACAAAATCCAACACCTTATCATGTTACAAACACTCAACAACCTAGAAATAGAAGTGAGCTCCTTCAACTTGATAAAGGCTACCTTTCTCCTAAGATCAAAAACAAGGCGAGAATGTCTGCTGTAGACAGGTCTACTGAACCTTGTATCCAGCAATTCCATTACTAGGTAAATCACAAGGGAACTGAAAACACATAAACTTGAGCTCAAATATTCATAGCAGCATCATTTACAGTTGACCAAAAGTGAAACAACCCAAGGGTCCATCACCTGATTAAAAATAAATAAAAACAAAATGTGGTCTATCTACATTACTCAGCTGTAAAAAGGAATGAAATATTGATACATGCTACAGCATTGGATGAACTTTGGAAATATCATGCTAGGTGGATGAAGCCAGTCACAAAAGACCACATATTATATTAATTGATTAATATAAATGTCCAGAATAGACAAGTCCATAGAGGTAGAAAATAGGTTAATAGCTGCCAGGAACAGGGAGGAAAGGAACATCTTTTCCTCAGACTTTGTCTCCTTATGGGGGTTGTGAACTTTGAGAGTATGAATCAGCCTTTTGCCACCTCTCTAGTTACCCACTCATCCCCATTAGTTACTTGACTGATTGAAACAAAGAAAGATGTTTCCTGTTACCACCATTAACTGCTTCTCAACAGCACTGGGCAGCTAACATTTCTTAACTAAATGCCAAACACCTTTTCATACATGTAACAACTGTTAAGTTCCACCAGGACAGGGGCTTTATCAGTTGCCTGATGTATTCCAAAGGCTTAAAATAATGCCTTGTATATAATAGGAGCTCAAGAAATTGTTGAACAACTGTAAAATCTCATTTACTCTTCACAGGAAACCTAGTTGGTAGATGCCATTATCATCCTCCATTTACTATGGCAGATATGCAAGTGGCTCCAAGTCACAGTGTCAGGAAGTGGCAGAGTCAGAATTCAACCCCAGGCCCCTTGACTCCAGATCCCAAAAGCTTATCATTCTTCTCTACAGTCTCTCATGAATGCCAGCCATGATTTTGTTCCTGATGGGGACAAGGTAAGGAGAAAGGATGCTGGAGCCCTTGGGAAGGTAAACAGTTAAGGAAGAGCTCTTCTCAGTAGTTGGGAGATTCAGAGTCTTGGTTAAGAGGCTCAAGAGTGGGGTGCTTGGAGGAGGTGATGGTCATGTTTGGAGGTAGACTTTTGGTGATTCAGGTCTACCTCTGAAATGAACCAGACTGGCAGAGATATGTGCCAGGATTGCATGGTGATGCCCTTTGTAGAACTGCTTTTATTGAATTGCCCTTCTATATGCTACTCTTGGCTTTTTGATATACAAAATCTACTGGAAGCTTGTCAAAATGGCCATTTTTTAGGGACTCTAAGGAGAAGTTCATGTTCTATCTCAGTTTTGGGACCACTTATGTTTTCCTTCAGCAATTGTTTTACTCTCCTATTGAAAACTGAATTTTGTTTTCACTGGCAAGTAAGAAGCCAAGCGTGTGCTTTCCTGTGGGCAAATGTCTAGGCCTTTAATTATACACTTTTGTCTCAGTCTCACTCCTGCCTCTATTTTATGTTGCTGGCCTGGTTTTCTTCTTTCCCACCACCTTCTACTTTCTACCTTAAGTTATTTATGAAACAGTATGAAATACAAATAAATTAGTTAAACATATTAAAGTCTTAATAAAGAAGCCTCTCTTTTTTTTGTCTTATCTTTTTAGCAGCTCTGTCAGCCACTGCTGTTTGTACTGGCTCAGGGAACAGAGGAATAGGGGACTTGGAGTTTTGGCCCTGACTCTGCCAGAAAATCATTATACCCTTTGAGCCTTCTTTTCCTCTTTTGGAACTTTACTGTGAAGTGGTGAAGAATAACAACATAAGCACAAACACTTGGGTCAGGTACTTTATCAGCATAATAACAGGCATAATTGTGGTGAGAGGTCTACTGAAACAGAACACCAGCACTTGGCTTTCTGCTTACAAATGTGCAAGGAAGGGCAATCAAGAGTGGGAAGACAGCTCAGGGGCCAGGTCCAAATTCTTGCTAGCCCTTGAACTCTTGGCCAGTTTTTGGGAACCGCCCTGCCTGGTTTCAGAAGCTGTAACCACCCCATGGCTAGGGCTGAGTGAGAGACCTTGGGACCCTAAGCCACTAAGGAGATAAAGCTTATCTCCCTGGCAGGGGTGCCACCTCTGCCCCCTTTACTTCACCCTGCTTAGCCCTGAGTGGATGACTAGTTAGCCAATGACGGGTAAGATTCCTCAAGGGAAGGATGACCTAAGATAGGCATGGTCATGATGGGGCCCTTAGGGAAGGACTTGGGGGGCTATAGAAAAAGGGGGTGATGGACCCTTGCCCCTTGGCTTTGACATAGCCTGAGTCCTCATTCTGTCTGCAAGAAGTCTCCTAATCTCTTGGCTGCCTTACTCCCTCTGCCTGATTTAAGCCTGAAACAATGGTGGGGGGCGGTGCAGCCCTGTGCTAGAAAGGGCAGGTTCCCAGGGGGCAATCAGGCCTAAGAAAGAATGCATAAAATCCTGTGAAACCTGCTTTGCTAATACCCTAATTTAAATGATAAGGGTCCTTGCATGAAATGAGTTTGTTCCCCAAAGTTTTATGGCCTTTTAGCTATCTGACCCTGACTCAAAATAAGCCCTCAGAGTTCTTTGAATGTTATCTATTGTTTGATCATTACTGCCTGACAATGATTGATGAGCTCTATTTATATATGCCCCGTATTCCTATGCAAATTAAACCCAATAAAGCCCATTGAGGAACAGGTTCCTGGTCCTTCTCCTTTGAGGGATCGGCTACCTTTCCTCCCCAAGCAGATTATGTCTTGGTAGACTTATTCTCATCCATAATGCCGCAGACACAGCAGGCCAGAGCCCACATCTGCCAGTCACAGATATTATCATTCTAGAAGAGATATTGTTGTGGGTAGAGAGTGAGAAAGTAAAGACTTCAAACTGACAGCTTTCAGCTAGAAGAACATTCTGAAGCAATAACAAGGCCTGCAAGGGTACTGATGGAAGTTGATCAGTTCTGGTATCTCCCTGATTTCCTCAGCCACCCTCTCAGTGTTGGAGATGAGTGCTATGAGCATTGTACTTTAGGGAGCTTCATTCTCATGGACTTAAAATTTTGTGTCCTGAATGTTTTCTGGAGGCAGTTGCTTTCCTTTCTTCCTTTCTTCCTTCCTTCCTTCCTTCCTTCCTTCCTTCCTTCCTTCCTTCCTTCCTTCCTTCCTTCCTTCCTTTCTTCTTCCCTCCCTCTCCCCACTTCTCTCAATTCTGTTAATACAACCTGGGGAATACAATCAGTCTTCCTTATCTATGGGTTTCATATCTACAGATTCAATCAACCATGGATCAAAAATATTCGGAAAAAAGTTACATTATTGCTGACATACTATGTAGGCCTACAATGATTGCTCGTTGCATCTGTACTGAACATTACAGACTGTTTTCTTGTCCTTATTCCATAAACAATATAGTATAACAACTATTTATATAACATTTACATTGTATTAGGTATTATAAGTAATCTAGAGATGATTTAAAGCATACAGGAGGATGTGCATAGGTTATATGCAAATACTATGGCATTTTACACAGGGACTTGAGTATCTGCAGGTTTTGGTATCTGTGGGGTTACTGGAACTGATTCTCTACAGAAACCAAGGGAAGACTATATTTACTAACTTCCCAGCACTGTGCTTGGACAACTTTCTTGTGAAGCTCGCTTTCTGTGTTGGTTATTCTGGTACACAGGAAATAACGGGGTGGGGTGGGGTGAGTGGGTAGTGGGTTTCAAGGCTGCACCTCTGTAACTGACCAGCAGATACTCTGACTGAGGTTCTTAAGGGAGTTTCACAACCCTGGAATGTGCAACTGGAAGATTTGTGGAATCTTCTTATTTTGAGATTAAAAATCAAAATTATGGTGGTGGTATCTGTCTTCACATATTATATAGTATGTATTTATAGAACTTCTTAGGCTAAATCCTTCCTTAAAAATATCTTGAATTTATTAAAAGAGCTGGCTATTTAGACAAACTTCTGTTGAATACTACATTTTGGTGGGAGATTTGACTTTTGCTATGGGGCCCCTCTTGGCATTGGGTTGGAGATCATTTACAACTGTGATTTCCAAACTTTAACGTGTGATGAATCACCTCGGGTCATGTTGAAAAGTAGATTCTGATTCAGTGGACCCTCCATTTAACAAGCTTGTGCACTTCTCTGCTTGAGGACCACATCCTGACCACAGAGGGCTTAATTGGATCAAGGTCTCTCAGCTGCGGCACTACTGACATTCTGGGCCTGGCAAGTACTTGTTGTGGGGGTTGTCCCTATACTAAAAACCATTAGCATCATCCTTGGAGTCTACCCACCAGAATCTAGTAGCACCCACACCCCCAACTGTAACAACCAAAAAATGTCTCCAAACATTGCCAATTGCCCCATGGAGGCAAAATCATTCCCAGTTGAGAACCATGGGATTAGATGACTTTCAAAAACTCTCCCAAGTTCAGGTTTCTGTGATCAAAAGCCCACATAAAAACCACTTAGTTTGAAAACACACATGCCACTAAGGCTGGAAAAGATGGCCCCAGAGCTGGCTTCTTATTTTACTTCTAAAGATACAAGGTCACACAGATCAACCTTCTTCACAACAGCTACCTGCAGCAGCACCACCCCTCACCCCAGCTAAGGCTGGGTGCAGTGGCATTTTCACTCTCAAAGGGACCCTGGTGTGTGGTGTGACTGGGTGGAGGTGTCCGGGAGGGGATGCCAGTTCTCTCTGCATAGGTGCTCCATGACAAGACAGATGGGAGCCCACCTGCTGGGACAGGTGCCGTTCACTCGTGCTCAGCAATGAACTTTTCCTCAAGAGGCAAGAGGGCAATTCATCTAAATCAACAGAATGTGTTCCTTTCTTTACAAGGGGACTTTGCTCCCATTATCCATGGGACCTAGTAGGTGTGTGAAGGCTTTAAATGGGGTTGGACGAGTGGCTGATTGCTCGGTGCACATCAGGATAGTAGCACAGGTCCAACACTAATGAGAAGACAGGCATTTTGGTCCTGCCCAGGATGGACGAGAGCTTGGAGACTGAACACCACAGAGAGAATGAGCAAAGAGGACATTTATGAATAACTATTGCCTATGTGGACACCTGTTTATTTGAAAATGTGCTATCAGCTTTTATTGCTCTGAAGGAAAAATGAAACAGTATTTCAACAGTTGGATAAACTACTGTGCTTTCCAAGTAACAAAAACGTCTTCAGATGGAAAGTTCCACATACAACAACTTGTAGAGAAATTTCCAGAGACAGTGCTGAGTGGGAATAGTGAGCATGTGTGTTATATTGAAAAAATGAGAGCATAATCCAAAATGCTTAAAATGGCTTTTCTTTAAGGAGGGACAAGCATAGAAGATAGACTTCTTCAAATGTATCTTTTTATTCTGACATATCTGACCTTGGAATTATGAAAATTTAAAAAATAGACTTTATTTTTGAGAGTAGTTTTATGTTCACAGAAAAATTGAGGTGGAAGTAGAGTTCTCACATAGTTCCTACTCATACCCACACAAGTACAGCTTCCCTCACTACAAACATCCTACACAAGAGTGGGACAATCATCACACTCCATGAACCACTAGGTGATTATTACCAAAAATCTATAGCTTATGACAAAATAACTACAAAAAAGTTTTTAACAGTTTTCAACACTTGGTATTATACAGTTTTTTTTTTTTTTGAGATAGTGTTAGTATTGTTATTACGAGGTTGTCTGGTATACAATGTGGAATAAAGCAAACAGGTTACTAGTGATATTCTATCATTCTTGATGTTTTGAAAGCCAGAATTGTTAGTGTGGAAGAAAGGGTATAGAAGTGGAAGATAGATGAGGGTAAGTGAACACCTGCAGTCCTGGAAAAGTAGCATTAGGAGTTCATGAGGTAGGAAGTATTTTATAGATTTGTATTTTCTAGCTCTTTCACTATAAAGTCCTCAAACCAGTGACAACCCAGAGCAATGAGTACCTCTGTTGTCCAGACTGTGACGTGCAAATTTCTAACTAAAAACAACAACAACAACAACAACAACAACAAAACTGAGGGATCCTTGGAGAATGGGCTGATGCCACATCTGTGCCAGGAAATATACAAGATGAATCTGAAACATCTCATGGTATCAAAGAGAGAGAAGTTATCAAAGACTTTGAGAGTCATGGCAACAGGGCTCAGGTGCAGCCCGAGGAAGCACCCACATCTTACTGATGACAATTTGAACACCAGTAAAAATAATATTGCAATGCAACATCAAATATGTTTAAATTTGTGCATTCATAATGGCAATAAACAGAAAACAGATTGGTTGCTGTAGAAGGATGCAAGTGAACTAAGTTATTATTTTGAAAAATGATAATTAAAGAAGAAGAGTTAAGTAATAGATTGGCCCAAAAGTTAATGTGTCCCCCCCCGCAGTAAAATGGCTCTATTAGCACTTAATTGTCTTTAACTTCACTTGAAATAATTTTGTTAGATTGTATTGTGACAGCTGTCATATCAGCGTGTATTTTTAAAAAAACCTTATCAGAATCAGTGAATTTTTGTGTAGCCATTTAAATATTGTAGATAGGGACTTCCGGCCAAGATAGAGGCGTAGGTAGACACACTGTGCCTCCTCACACAACCAAAAGAGGGACAACAACAATTTAAAAACAAAAAACAACCAGAACTGACATAAAATCAAACTGTATGGAAGTCCGACAACCAAGGAGTTAAAGAAGACATGTTCATCCAGACCAGCAGGCAGGGCGGAGCCAGGCAGAGAGGGCTCACTGCAAGGCAGCGGTTTATGGGGCAGGGCGGACAATGCTGCTCCTGTCCGGAGAGACCCATGGCCCTGGGACCCCACAAAACCTATGGCTGGCCAACCCGAACCCAATGGGGCCCAGGCTGGTGGAGAGGACAGTCCTGCATTTGCACACAGATGAACCAGGAGAAAAAGCTAGGGAGCAAAACAGACAGTGCAGCCCAGGGTCCCAGCGCAGGGAAATAAAGCCTCAAACCACTGATTGAAAACACCTGTGGGGGTTGAGGTGGCAGCAGGAGGAACTCCCAGCCTCACAGGGGAGTTTTTTGGAGAGACCCACAGGGTCCTAGAACGTACACAAGCCCACCCAACTGGGAATCCGCACAGAAGGGCCCAATTTGCTTGTGGGTAGCAGGGGAAGTTGTTGGGAGCCAACCTACACCCATTTCATGGCACAGTCAGGATGGATGAGACGCATCTGCACAGCAGAAGTGACGTTGGCAGTTCTCCTATATGTCTCTCCTTACATGCTTGCTTTTGTTGACTAATTGGTGGTAGAATTTTTGGATGTTGATGCTCTGCTACTGAAGATTGGCACAACTCTTATGGTTTTGCATAGAATGACTTACTGACCACAAAAGCCCCTAACTGATGCTGCCCATGATAGGGTTAAGGAGAGGAATAAGCTTTAAGCAAGACAGCTGCCAAAATGCTGAAGAAGGCCGTTGCTAGGGGCAATGCCTTCTGAACAGTTAACACTTGCATGATCAAGGTTTATTAGAGCCCCCCCTCAAGATAGATAGCAAATGTTCTTGATAAAAAACTATCTAACTCAGACTATTCAACATGAAAGCAATTGTTCGTTCAGCATAATTGAAATCTGAAATGTTCTGTGTTTTTTCTAACTGCTTGTGTGTCAGCTTTCTTCTGCTTTAATGATTTGTACCATGTATCTGTTTTTTCTACTGATTGTAAAAACCTCCCTGTAAAAATGAAGAAAAATTCTCACAGGGTGTCAGTCAGAGCCCAGAGGTCTGGCTGTCCTCCTACACCCCATTGAGAGTGTCTGGAGTCATCTTCCTTTCGCCTTACCGTTCCTCCTTCGGGAACCCAGAGACCTGCGGAGGCTAGGACCGTGGCAGGAAGTGACTGAAAGCCAGCAGAGAGCGGAGCAAGTGCCATTGTTCCCTCTCAGACCCCTTCCCCACAGATAGCATCACAATGCAGCCAGGTGGGTTGCTGCACCCTGGTGAACACCCAAGGCTCTGCCCCTATACGTAACATGCACACCGAGGAAAAGAAATGGCCCAAATGAAAGAGCAGATCAAAACTCCAGAAAAAATACAACTAAGCCACGAAGAGATAGCCAACCTATCCAATGCACAGTTCAAAACACTGGTAATCAGAATGCTCACAGGATTGGTTGAGTTTGGTTGCAAATTAGGTGAAAAAATGAAGACTATGCTAAGTGAAATAAGGGGAAATGTACAGGGAACCAATAGTGATGGGAAGGAAACTGGGACTCAAATCAATGGTGTGAACCAGAAGGAAGAAAAAACATCCAACCAGAAAACAATGAAGAAGTAAGAATTCAAAAACATAAGGAGAGGCTTAGGAACCTCCAGGACATGTTTAAATGTTCCAACATCCGAATCACAGGGGTGCTGGAAGGAGAAGAACAGCAGCAAGAAATTGAAAACTTATTTGAACAAATAATGAAGGAGAACTTCCCCAAGCTGGCAAAGGAAATAGACTTTCAGGAAGTCCAGGAAGCTCAGAAAGTCCCAAAGAAGTTGGACCCAAAGAGGAACACACAAAGACACATCATAGTTACATTACCCAAGATTAAAAATAAGGAGAGAATCTTAAAAGCAGCAAGAGAAAAGTTACCTACAAAGGAGCTCCCATAATATTGTCAGCCAATTTCTCAAAAGAGACCTTTCAGGTAGGAAGGGGCTGGAAAGAAGTATACCAAGTCATGAAAGGCAAGGACCTAACATCCAAGATTACTCTATCCAGCAAAGCTTTCATTTAGAATGGAAGGGCAGATAAAGTGCTTCTCAGATAAGGTCAAGTTCAAGGAGTTCATCATCACCCAGGCTTTATTATATCAAATGTTAAAAGGAATGTATATAATACATGGAGAGTTATCAACAGGGGAGTGGGAGGAGGCGAGAGGGGAAAAAGGTACAGAGAATAAGTAGAATAAGCTGTAGGTAAAAAAAGAGACAGTGGGAAGTTAAGAATAGTATAGGAAATGTAGAAGCCAAAGAACTTATGCATATGACCCATGGACAAGAACCAAAGGAGGGGGGAATGTGGGGGGAAGTGTGCGGGGTAGAAGGGAATAAAGGGGGAACAATGGGACAACTGTAATAGCGTAATCAATAAAATATATTTTTAAAAATCAGAGGAAAAACAATAAAATAAATAAAATACCTATTAAAAATAAATATTGTAGATAGAAAATACACAATATTTTGGGTATATTATGCTTTATTATTTCAATAAAGGTAAACATGCAACTGAAATGCAAAAATGTGTGCAGCATGCGGAGAAGGTGCTGTGACTGATCTAAAGTGTCAACAGTGGTTTGCAAAGTTTCATGCTGGAGATTTCTCCCCGGACAATGCTCCACGGTCGGGTAGACCAGTTGAAGTTGATAACAATAAAATCAAGATATTAACTGAGAACAATCAATGTTATACCACACAGGAGATAGCTGACATACTTAAAATATCCAAATCAATAAAGTTATTGGTGAAAATGAAAAACGTGTCTTTTATTTTATGGAAAAACTATGTGGACTTTTTGGCCAACCTGATCTTTAGCTTGTTTTCTTATATATAAACTGCACAAAGGGCTAATGGAATGGTATATGAGGGGCAGCTTTTCATATTAGAAGTATTCCAGATAGGAAACAAAAAAACATCACTATTTTGTAAACTCTAATTAATTAATAGAATTGAATTCTTAACACAAGACATTATGTACCTTGGGATGGAAGAATACACTACCACCTACAAAATAGTCTTGTTAAAAAAAAAACCCAAATCTGAAATTGATCAAGTCTCTGGATCCCAGTTCCCACTGATGGGCAATACAAAGGATAGAACACATTAAGAGACATTGTAGGGATGCAATCTGGAAACTCTAGTAGGAGCTCCACCGGACAAATGTCCTGCTTTCTTCAACAGTAGAAGTGAAAACTATTAGTGAAAAAGGCTCAAAAGAAATGTCTACTTCTTGAAATGTGGCTATTAATAAAAAATATTTTAAGAAAGTATGACATTAATGAGACAACTGGAAATAACACTGACGGGATATTTGACGATATTCAGGGATAACAGTTCATGTTAAGGTTTAATAATGGTATCTTCATCTTTTAGAGATACATCCTGGAATACCTGGGGATGAAGTGAGATGTGTCGGGGATTTGCTTCTAATTAGCACAAGACAGGGAAGTGGTGAGGGTGCAGGTGAAACAAGACTGGCAGTGAGTTAGTTGATCATTGCTGAAGCTAGGGGATGGGTTCATGGGAAGTCATTACACTGGTTTGTCTCTTTTGTATACATTTGAAATTTTCTATGATAAAAAAAGTAAAAAAATAAATACAGGTGTGGGCAAAAGTAGGTTTACAGTTGTAATACAAGGAAATAATACAATAATCAATAATCAATAATACAAGAATAAACTCTGTGTTTTGTGTACTCACAACTCTAAACCTACTTCTGCCCACCCCTGTACATCAGAGTCAAGTGTTTATAAAAACCTTAGGCTCCAAAGGAAGAGATATCTTTGCCTTTGTGTTGTGTTTCCTTTCAGGCTCTATCAGTATTCAGTACCAGCTGCCTGATCTGTAACCTGGGCCTCCATGCAGCCTTAAGGATCCTTAGTGAAGGCTCTAATTTGCAGAATAGCATGATGGTGACGAGCATGGACTTGGGAGCCAAGTGCATAGTTTCAAACACCAGCCCTGCTATTCCCTAGCTATATAACCTCGCATCCTTTCTTTCTCTCAGTTCCCTCATCTGTGAAATTGGGCTAATAGAAATACCACTGTAGGGGTTGTTGGGCAGATTAAATAAGCTCACATTTGTCAATCACCAAGACAGTGCCTGCCACATACTAAGTGCTAAATGCATGTTAGCTTCCCCTCTTTGCTATTTCACTATTTCTTCAGTTCCAGCTCAGGGCTCAGAGCGTGGAATAAAAGAATGTTAATTAAGAAGCACAGAGCACCATGTGGGTGCTGCCTCTGCTTGGGGGTATGGGCCATGTCCCCAAGGATGTAACAGCTAATCAGCACTCACATTATGGAAGACTGGTCCATGAAGAGGGGTGTGGTGGCACCAGGGCACCCCAGGCCAATGTTATTTCATGTGCAAAGGTGCAGAACCCTGCAACTTTGGGGCAGGTTGAAGCAACAGTGAAGGGTTCATCGGGTAACAAGGGACAAAGAGGAATTCCATGGGTCCCCAGGATGTTTCTGAAACTGCAACCTCTGCGCAGTGCAGGGACAGGATGGAAAGGCACCTTTCCGAAGAACTATGTGCCAGACCCTGCTCACGCGGGATTGGACCCTTGCAACAGTCCTCTGATGTTGGCAGGGTAAGGGAGCATGAGTCAGCTGCCCAAAGTCATGTTGTTAGTAAGTAGGTAAGCTAGTATTTGAGCACCAGCCTGTGTGGTTCCAAAAGCCCTTTAGGAATCTGACTACCAGATTCTCCTTGGCTCTGGGAAAGTAAAAGTAAAGCAGTGTATGTATATAAAACCCTATTTCCTTACACATACCTCATTTTCATTTGGCAGTGCTATCAACTGGGCCAAGAAAGGCTTTCAGTGATGAGTACTTTGACTTGGCACATTTGAATTACAAATTCTAATCCATTTCCAAGTGGGCCTGTCAAGTACACAGGTAAGTAGAGAGCCTAGATTTGGAGAAGTCTGCACTGGAGATGTGTGGAAGCCATCACACAGAGGGTAGAAGTCATCATACAATCAGCATGTAAAGGGGATCAGTCAATATCACCAAGGGAGCAAGTGAAGGCAAACAAAAGAAGTGATGTTGAGTGCTAGGGCACTCTGAAAGGAAAAAGTTGGAGAGCAGCAAAGGCACCTGAGGAGCAACCACGAGACCGGAGGAAGGCAAGAGAGGGTTGTGTCTTAGAAGCCAAGTGAAGACGGTGAGTCAAGGAGTAATTGTTGTAACCAATGCCGCTGGTGATCAGGCAAGGTGAGGACTGAGAGTTATCCGTGGGATTTGGCAACATGAAAGGCATAGGAGGATTTTACAAGAGAGGTTTTGGTGAAGTGGTGGTAACCTGCACCTCAGGCCTAAAGCATCCGTTATGACAGCTCTGACCTGGTAGGAGATTACGGTGGTTAGGTGCATCTCCAAGGAGCTTTGCAAAACAATTCCCTTTGTGCCAGAGGAGAGTAGACTGAGGTCACGGGATACAGTTGGAACTGGTGTACCTTCTTGACAGGACCCCCAGGACAGGCTAGATTCTTGGGTGCTTTTGCTGGGTCTAAGGGCCTTTTGCCAATTGCACCCACTGCTACTATTGTTGGGTGGAGTGGCCTAGACAGCCACAGCCTTGGTGGTGCTGTGGGAACTGAAGGGATCTGCGATCTGTGCCATGGCCAACCCCTGTCCTCCACTAGGCTGAGGGAGATGCTTGTTCTCAGTGCAGAGGTCTCCAAGAGGCCCAGGCTGTAACCCCAGGGGTTACATGGTGACCCAGGAGGGCAACTGCCATGTGGACAACTCAGGACGAATGGGAGAGCTCAGTCCCCCTCTCTCCAGCAGACACTGAAGTATGATGACACTTGGAAGAGACCACAAGAAAGGGGTTGACTCAAGAGTTCCACGGAACTAGGGACCTATACTGACAACAAGGAGAAGCAGGCACTTCCCACCATTTGAGCCTCCAGGGGCTACAGGATGCTCCCTGCAGAGCCAGAGAGGGTTGCTTTCCTCAGATCATAAATGACTTTTCTCACTCCCTTCAACAAGCCTTCCCTCCCCTTTGTGCAGTTAGTAACACATAGGAAAAGAAAAATCATGGATTGACACAATCATCACAAAGACTGATGATCAGTTTATCTTGGAGTTGGATTTTTAAATGGCATGTGTTAATTGTATGACTGTCCTGTTGGTGGAATTTAAAACAGTGAAATAAGAAGGGGCAAAGAAACTATCAGCAGGGGTGTCCAAACTTTTGGCGTCTCTGGGCCACATTGGAAGAAGAGTTGTCTTGGATCACACATTAAATACACAAACACTAATGAAAACAAAACAATCTCATAATGTTTTAAGTAAATTTACAATTTTGTGTTGGACCACATTCATAGCCATCCTGGGCCACTGTGGGTTGGACACCCTTGAATGATGGTGATGGATGTTAACTAGACTTATTGTGGTGATCATTTTGCAATATATGCAAATATCAGATCATTATGCTGTGCATCTGAAACTAATATAATGTTATGTCAATTATAACTCAATTAAACAGGAAAAGAAGGGGCAAGAAAATTCAGATTGGTGCAGACTTTTTCTTTTTAATGGAGTGGGATCATGATGAGGAGTCCTTTCTCAAAGCCCACTCTGTCTCCAGACAAATTTTACCAAGAAAATAAAAATAATGGGCAAAAGAAGTTATTAGTAGCTTAGAACCAGGTTTCCCACTAGACTGAGTTCTCTTACAACTGGCACAAAGAACCCTTTTGGAGTGGAAATTGGTTGAACTGAGTGCCTGGGATGAGATGTCCACAACTCTGCCCTGTGGAGGCAGCTGTTGCCTTCAGGTCCTCAGGTGTGATGAGGTGCAGCTGGCACCAGGAACAGACTGCTCAGTTTTGTTTGAAAGGAAATGAGCTCCAAGTCCAGGAGAGGTTGACAAGCTGGTAATACCAGGTGCTCCTACACAGTGTTTACCTGAAACGAAAACTTCTAAGGTTGAGGCAAGCCAAAATCTGTAGGTCAGTAACTGGAAGATTAAAAAACAGGGAAAATATTGGAATGAAGTCAATTGAAATGTTAATGAGAGTTATCTGGGAGGGAAAGAACAGGAAGGATGGATATTTTGATTCTTACTTATATTTTTCAGTATTTTGTATATTTTCTACTATGAGCAAGTATTGCTTTCATAATTAGAAAAAAAAGAATAAGTACTATTTTTATAGAGGAGAAAAAGTTTATTGGATTTTCCTAGAACATGAGACTGACTGTGAAGATATCAGTGATAAATTCATCTATTCTAGACTTTCTAGAAATGTGGAAATTTGAGTTTAGAACCTGGTGGATGGATTCTTCATGTTTTGAATCTGCACATTGGAATAAAACTCTTATTTTTAATCATCAGCCAAGGACTTTTTTTCATTGCTTTTTTAGAGAGAGGAAGGGGCAGAGAGAGAGAGAAACTGGTGTGAGAAACATTGACTGGCTGCCCTCTGCACGGGCCCTGCCTGGTGACCTAACGTGCAACCTAGTAGGTGCCCTGACTGGGAATTGAACCTGCAGCCCTTGGCTTACGGGATGATGCTCCAACCAAATGAGCCACACTGGTCAGGGCATAAAACTACCATTTTAATTACTGTGTAATGCTTTACTTTTAAAAAGAGTACAGTAACTGAAAAAGCAGTATCTTAAACTTTATGGTTTTCCTATTTTTTTTAAGTGTTTTACTTTTTCTCTTGGATGTTCAAAGATAAATTTTGGGCTTAGTCCATGTATTATAGTACAGACATACCTTGGGTATTGCAGGTTTTGTTTTAGACCACTGCAATAAAGCAAGTATTGTAATAAAGCGAGTCATAATCTTTTTGCTAGTGGAGGGTCTTGCCTTTAATTTGTATAAATATGCAACATCTGTGAAGTGCAATAAAGTGCAACAAAATGGTATGCCTATAGTACGACGATCTGTTCCTTGACTTCCATTATCTCATGGTCACTTGGATGATTCTATTTAATATGTCTTTTTTTTTTTTTTTTAACTTCTTTAGGTTCTTTTTTTTTTTTTTTAAAGATTTTATTTATTTATTTTCAGAGAGAGGAGAAGGGAGAGAGAAAGAGCAGTGTATGGTTGCCTCTCACATGGCCCTCATTGGGGACCTGGCCCGCAACCCAGGCATGTGCGCCAACTGGGAATCGAACCGGGACCCTCTGGTTCCCAGCCCGCGCTCAATCCACTGAGCTACACCAGCCGGGCCTATTTAATATGTCTTTATAACAAGTTCCCTACCATCCTTTTGGAGAGGGTGTGGAACATAATATTAATGAACGATTTGAGAGAAAACCTCTGTGATGTCAAGAGAAACAAGGATTTTTCTCATTTACAGATGATGAGACTGATGCTCAGAAATGGTGACTATGGCTCCACACTTGATGTACTTGAACTAGAATACAACTTTTCAGACTCCTCATCCAGTGCTTCTTTCACTGTGTCAAGCTAAGTAGTGGGGCATTAGGATGGCTCTCTGTGACACTTGCCAGGGATGGTGATGGGAAGGGCCCTCTTGCCTCCCAATCCTGGTGACCCCCCCTTCTGGAAAGGTACAAAGTAGTTGACCAGGTTGTTCACATTACTGTTCATCTACTCCTAGGAAGCACATTAAGAACCAGTCAAACAAGGCTGCCAAATGCAACAGTGACAATTAATATTTCCCAATATCGGTTTCAGAGTAAGGGTTAGTCCCTCCAAAGACATGCTGTCCTCATTTCTGTCTTGGTTTGGTGATTTTGTTTGTTTAAAATGCTGTCCCTCTGAGCACCCCGAGTCCCTCTACATGTCCCTGGGGAAGTCTTTGCCCTGTCTTCCCTCCTTGACAAGAACCTTGCTGTGTTAGGTTCTTGGGGCCATAACAAGTACTGCAGACTGGGAGTCTAAGTGACAGAGATTTATTCTCTCACAGTTCTGGAGGCTGGAGTCCAAGATCAAGATGCCAGCAGGATTAGTTCCTTCTGAGGTCCCTCTCCTTGGCTTATAGATGCTATCTTCTCCCTATGTCTTCACATTGTCTTCCTTCTGTGCATGTCTGTGTCCAAATTTCCTCTCCTTATGAGGACACCCATCATATTGGATTAGGGTACACCCTAGTAACCTCATTTTAACTTGATTACCTCTGTAAAAGAGGTCACATTCTGAGGTACTGGAGGTTAGGACTTCAGCATAAGAGTATTAGGGGGACATAATTCAACCCATAATGCTTACCCTTCTGAGGTCTGGGCCACAGCTTCTGCAGAGGCCTGTGTTGCTAGGTGGCCCCAGGCACCCAGGCTAGCCAGGGCAGACCCATGCTTCTCAGCCAGCAGCTGACCAGACTTCCGGGTCAGACAAATCTTAACTAGAACCCAGCTCTACCATTCCCGTGTGACCTTTGGCAATATCCTCCACCTCTCTGAGGTTTGGTTTCTTCATATGAAACCACCACCCACTTAATAGGATTGTTATTAGGATTAAGAGTGACAACATCCATAAGTGCTGTCATCTGGGAGGAACTTCTCAGACGAAGCTATGGTAGATACTTCAGCAAACTGCCTGCTTTTGCAAGGGATGCCAGACTTGTTCTACTTCTGAGCTGATGGGTCAGTCACACCTAGAAAAAAACTTGCCTGGAAGAGTTTTTGGGTCTCCTCAATGAATGACATCCTCCTCCACTGAGCAACTTTCAGAGCTCAGCTCAATGTTTTGTGTCCAAAGAAAGAAAGAAAGAAATTCTCTTTCAACTTCTCTTGTACCTAGTGATTTTGACATTCTAATAGTGGGCTTGGGCCCCGGATCAGGTGTAATGCTGCTTGAGTCCCTCAGGCTTAGTTAGCAATCTAACCTTATTTCTTCACATGGTTTCCTTTACAAAGCACAGATCATAGCTGTGATTGGACCGTAGGATGCCCAGATATTCGGTCTAACATTATCCTGATTGTTTCTATAAGGGTGTTTTCCGATGAGATTAACATTTAAACTGGTAGACTAATGTGGGTGGCCCTCATTTGACCACTTGAAGGCCTGAGTAGAACAAAATATTGACCCTCTGACCCTTGTAAAAGAGAGAATTCTTCCTGCCTGACAGCTTTTGAACTAGGACATGGGCTTTTTTCCTGCCTTTGGACTCAAAGTAAAACATTGGATCTTCCTTGGTCTTGAGCCTGCTGACCTTCAGACTAGAACTACATCATCAACTCTCCTTGGTCTCATCCTAGGTGACTCATCCTACAGGTCTTGGGATTTGCCAGCTTCTATAATAGTGTGAGCCAGTTCCTTAAAATAAATCTTTATACTTACACACACACACACACACACACACACACACACACACACACACACACACACCCTATTGGTTCTGTTTTTCTAGAGAACCCTAATACAATAACCTCCAGTATACCTGTAGGTGACACCACCCCCATCTCAACCAGTGAGTCTACATTCCAGCAACTTCTAATTAACAAAAAGAGGAGGGTGTTCCTTCTCAGCCTTGATGATCCCCCCTTTAATATGCATACCATCCCCCCATCTGATGTAGGAGATGACATGGCTTTACACTTTACTTATAGAGGGAGGTACAGAATGTGAAAGATGAATTTGCTGCAGTCACCTGCAGACAAGGAAGGAGCATGCTTCAGATTTTGGTTCCAAACCTTTCGCACTTCGATGCCTGTGCAGCGTGACAAGCCCCAGACACTTGCGGGGTATCAGGCTGTGACATGCTACCTCATACATCAAGAGGCCTTGGCTGATCTGGGGAGCAACCCTCCCCATCACCAGTCAATGTGTATCCTACCCCATTGCGTGGACCAAGGGCAGCACCACATGGTTGCCCAGGTAGAAGAGGTGGCTGCTGCATCTGTGCTCCTAGCTGGAGTCAAAACAAGTATATCAGAGCCACTTCTCCACACAAAACTGGGAGAGAAAGCAGGGCAGAGAATGATCTCATGTGGTCTAAAGGAGCAGTCCCAGAGTACTAAAGGTATAACCTTTGATACCATCAGCTGGTGAAGAAGGGAATGGGAAATGATGGGCATGCTGGTCAAGGGGATTGTATGGTTGACAGCAGGACTCAAGGCCAGGTTTTCAGGCTCTGTCCCGAGGCAGGCATTACTCAAAGAAATCTGCAAGGTCAGATTGCACTGACATGGATGAAAACTATGCGAGTGCCAAGAGAATGACAAAGTGTACTCCAAACTGTGGGGAACCCTCTTCCAGACTTGTCACCATGGGGTTAAGTCACATAAGAGAATGGCGACATGCATGTAGTTATGAGGAAGAGGACCGGAGAGTGAGTCAGGAAAAGGAAACTTCATTATCTTCATACCATGTGAGACCAGCTTGCTTAAAATGGCATTACCTTTCACTGAATCATCTGGCAGGTATTTATGTCCCTAACTCTAAGCCAAGCCCAGTCACATGTTCTCTGCTTGATGCTCAGCTGTGGTATTGGCTCCGACAATCCCCCTAAGGGCAGCACTGGCCGTTTCAGCAGTGGGAGCATTTGGCTGGCAGGAGACAGGACAGGCAGCAGGAAGCTTGGATGAAAATGCAAGCTACAGACTGGGAGAAAATATTTGCAAACCAATATACTCAACAGAGGGCAGTTACCATTTGAACGTGTTAATGCATACAGTTCTGTGGCATTAAGTGTATTCACATTATTGTGCAATCATCACCACCATCCATCCCTACAGCATTTTCATCTTACCCAAATGAAACTGTGTGCCCAGTTTCATTTCATTCATAAACACTAACTCCCCAGTTCTCCTCTTCCAAGACCCTGGAAACCACCCTGCTACTTTCTATGAATTTGACTGCTTCAGGTACTTCATATGAGTAGGATCTTCCCTTCGTGTCTGGCTTATTTCACTGAGCATAATGTCCTCAAGGTTCATTAGTATTGTAGTGTGTGCTGGAATTTCCTTCTTTTAAGGCAGAATAATATTCTGTTGTATTATATGCCACATTTTGCTTGTCCTTTCAACCATCAATGAACATTAGGTTTCCATCTTTTGGATGCTGTGAATAATGCTTCTATGAACATGGGTGTACAAATATGTTTAACTTACCACTTTCACTGCTTTTGGGCATAGCGCCAAAAGTGGAATTGCTGGATCATATGATAATTCTATGGGTAATTTTTGAGAAATCCCCACACTGTTTTCCACAGCAGCTACACAATTTACATTCCCACAGTAATGCACAGGGGTTCTAATTTCCTCAGATCCTCACTGCTTTGTTTTTATAGATTTTAAAAATTTATTTTCAGAGGGAAGGGAGCAAGAGAGGGAGAGGAACATCAACGTGTGTCTGCCTCTTGCACACCCTCAACTGGGGACCCGGAGCGTAACCCAGGCTTGTGCCCTGACTGGCAATCAAGCCGGCAACTCTTTGGTTCTCAGGCTGGCACTCTATCCACTCATCCACACCAGCCTGGGCACCTGTTTTTTTTTAAGAATAGCCATCATATTGGGTGTGAAGTGGTATCAGTCTTTTTGGTCTGTTCCTGTAGGCATTTTCTTGTCGCTGGCTTCTTCAGC
Source organism: Micronycteris hirsuta (assembly GCA_004026765.1). NCBI lineage: Eukaryota > Metazoa > Chordata > Mammalia > Chiroptera > Phyllostomidae > Micronycteris > Micronycteris hirsuta. Next base: position 23,219 of record PVJI01001939.1, read on the forward strand.
TCCATGTATGGGATATATGAGGCAACAAGAAAAGCAGGAACTTCCCTGTATCATTCTTTGGGTCCCAAGGCCTCTATTTGGTCTGCTTTCTTCACTCTGTCAGTATCCTCTTCTTCTTTTTTAAATGTTTCATTATACATTTAATGGCCAGGGTTTTAATTGTACTTAGTAAAAAGGGAAGGGAAAAGTATATCTGCTTTACGTAGTATATAGACATATCATACCAAAAGAACCCTGAATCTTTTATAATATATAGGTGCCTTCTACGTCTTTTTTTTTTTTTTAATTTACTGAATGGAACCAAGTTTGTTCTACAGAGCTTTCCACAGAATTGAATTTTGCTGATAATATTCACTTGGTATCATTTAACATGCTCCTCTGTGCCCTGTGTTTCCCAGGGAATTAATTGGTAGTTAGATTTAGAGACTTTTTCAGGTTCAGGTTAAGTTTTGGGAAGACTCTGCCTTAGGTGGTGGCGTCTACTTCCATCATCAGGCACATGACGTCTTAGTCTTTCTTGGTAACACTAACTCCTTCAATAGTTGCCAGCTTTCTTTTTCTGGTAGTACCATGAACTCAAGGATTTAATGATATAATTTCGATCTACTGCTATTATCATTCTTGTTGATGTGCATCCCATAGGCATCTCTCTCTAAAAGAAACTTCTTTAAATTCTTCTGACAGGGCCCCAGGGTGTCTGTAAGTCCTCCGGATGTCTGGGAAGAAAAGATGCTCCAGACTCATTCTGGACACCTTTTGCCCCAAATTTAGAATCAGCCTTTCCCCAGGGAGCCCTGGATCCTTTTGGTAGAAAAGGCATTTAGAGAACAGGCTTTTGGCATTTAGGGGTGATTACTAGCTACTGGCTTGGTCATTGTTTTTAGGCCTTTTCAGTGAACCAAGTTAAGAAATAAGCGTGTATGTTTAAGAAAAATCTATCATAAGTTCAAACTGGTATTTCCATATCAAAGTCATAACTAAAGGGTTTTCATTTAACTTCTTTCATCTTATAGATGCAACTTTTTTCTCCCATGACAAAAGCTTCATTCCCAACGATATCAACGTAATTACTTATTTACTTTCTCCAGCAATAAATAAACATCTCAGAAAAACAATACAATCTCATAAAAATAATACCCTGCTTCCACAATTACTGAAAATGGTTTTTATTACCAATCATTTATTTATTGCCACTATTTTTGTTCTTAAGTATATCCCAGTGAAATTCCTATAAAGTCATTTGAAATAATTCCTATGTATTTGTCAGCAACCTATTTTTACGTTTATGTATTTCATTTGCCTTCACATTTTAGAAATTTAAAAAATCATTTAAATAATTATGTAAATACTCACATGATTCTAAAGCCAAATATATAAAGTAAATTATACTTGCACAGGTTTATCTTCTAGCCCGTTCCCTATATATTATTCTCTCTCTCCCCATAGGTAGTAACTTAAAACTCTTTGTTTTCCATATAAAAAACCAAACAAGTACGTGTTTATATATCCCTCCTTTCTTAAATAATAATGGGTAGTATACTATTCACGCTTTTCTCTGTGTTTTTCACTTACAGTACCCTGAAGATCACGCCAAGCAGCGTACAGAGATATATATATTTTTTAAAGATTTTATTTATTTATTTTTAGAGAGAGGGGAAGGGAGGGAAAAAGAGAGGGAGAGAAACAGCAATGCATGGTTGCCTCTCACATGGTCCTCACTGGGGACCTGGCCCGCAACCCAGGCATGTGCCCCGACTGGGAATCGAACCAGGACCCTCTGGTTCCCAGCCCGCGCTCAATCCACTGAGCTACACCAGCCAGGGCAGATATTCTTAATTCCTCTTTATAGCTACATAGTCCTCCACTGCGTGGATGCACCACAGTTTATGTAACACATCCCCTGTTGATGGGAATCAAGTATTTTTCAAATGGAGTTTATATAGAGAGTAACTCTGTCATATGGTTAAACAAGTCCTCATGGTTATTTCTAAGTTACCTTTCAATATTCCATTCTTAGTCTCAGGAGCTTTCTCCATGAAGGGACTGGCTCTATTTATGTATACTACCTAGTTAGTTAGGTCCCAGGTAACAAATATGCCTGATAAAGTACTAACTGGAGTTTTATGTTCTAGGTTACTTCAAAACAATATTTCTAAAGAGGGAATAGGCAGTTAATTGGTTATTAAGTACAGAGTTTCTGTCTGGAATATGAAAAAGTTTTGTGGATGGACGGTGGTGATGGGTGCACAGCAATGAGCATATATACTTAATGCCACCGAATTGTACAACTAAAAATAGTTAAAATGGTAAATTTTGTTATATACTTACTTCAAAAGAATAAGTAAGATTTATGGGAAACACTAAAAAAATTTACTGAAAAACTATAATAAAGATTCTTTAATGTTAAAAATTTCTCCAATAAATTGGTACTTTAATATGTAACTTTATATTTAAATTAAGTTTAGATACAAAAAGCTACATGAGGTTTTTAATCGATATGCCTTGGTGCCATTGCAGGGCCAATAGCAGATGTCCTCGGTGTAGAGATGGCTCCTCTCTCCACTGTTGTAATGAATGAGGGTTGGTCACCTTCCAAGCTGAATCTTATCTGACATTGGCATTGGTACAGATTACTCTCCAAGTTTAAAGATGGGATAGCAGGTTAGCTCTTTCTAGACTTGTATTTATATTTCTACATGGTGACTTGAATTTTATGGCTTCCAAATGAGGCATTTACATGTAGGAAATCCAACTCAGTGACAAAGGAGACAATACCCGTTCCTGCTGATGGAGAGTCAAGGGCTGGGGATGTTGGGCCCTTAGGCCAAACTTATACAGAAAACTTTCTTAAGCCCTAAATCTGGATCCACTAATGAATGGGCTGTGGACTCTGGGGAGTTTCCATAGCATGTCACCATCTCTTCATGAGCTTGTCTCCCTCCGTAAAATACAGCCTCACCACTGAGAGGAAACATTCCACAGACATCAAAAGATCCTTGGCATCTGGGCACTCAAGATGTACACACTATCACATTTTCTTTCCTCAACTGGTTATGTAACAGGACAACCTTTAAAACCCTCCAAGTAGAAAGCCACCATTTTATTTCTTGTGGGAAGACGTCTTCCACCACTGGAACTATATGGGGCTGCGTGACAATGAACTGACTCACCTGCAGGGTCACTGGGCACACCAGAGGCAGGACTGGCACCTACAATCTGAACCATTGCTTGACTTGGGTTCAGTGTTTGTGATACCATAGGGCACAGGGAGTGTGTGCACACATGGCCACCAAATGCATTGCTGGAATAAATAATGACTTTGCTCCACAGTATTCATCTCGAAGCAAGCAAGAGTGATGAAAAAAGTGGAAGCCTTGGCACAGTTGAAAAGCGAAAGTGGGAGGCAATGCAGTGTCTGCGTGTACTTGGGGACAATAGTAGAATTCAGAGTCAGACCATGGTGCAGCGAAGCATTTCTCCAAATTCTCTGGAAGACCTGTTCCCTACGCCTGCCTGTTGACATTTGTATCATGGAAACTACAAAAGACAGAGAAACTGACACAATGCTTCCCTAATGTACCCAGCTTCAGCTTTAAGAATTACCAACATTTGTCGATCTTGTTTCATCTACCCAACTCTTTTTTTTCTCAAGTATTCTAAAGCAAATTTCATATACCATGTTTTTTCATTCCCTGAGTATTTCAATATCCTGTTCCTCTCAGAACAATTAAACAATACCCAATATTTACTACCAGAAAATCAGCATATTTTTAATACAGATGTGGTACAGAATATTTAATTACAGCAGGGCAGAGAATCTACTTAAATAAAATTAAAAACCTTTATTTTCTCCAATATAAAATTGCTAAATTAATGTCTCTAAAGAATATAACATGGTGAAAGCTTTAAATCACACCATTTTTCACCAGAGGATTTATGTTTTACCAATTATATACTCCACCACTTTGGCAAAAGGATGAACTTTTTAAAACAATTTATAAACCTAACATAGCAAAGACTGTGTACATCTCCATATTGCACTTTTTATTTACAAGAATAAAACAGTAAAGTCAATGTCTTACATATGCTAGAAACAGCACAAATCTGTCACAATAAAACAACGCAGAAGCTGATGTGAGTATTAAAAATGTAAAAATGTAACACATGTATGTATAGAATGCTGAGACCATATTAACAAACTTTATGTACACAACAATTTACTGTATTACTTTAAACTTTCTAACATAGTTATATTTATTAACATAGGCCTTTGGTTCTAAACTGCTTGACTAGTTTTAAGCTCACATACTTTCTTAAGCCTTCCTGTTTTTTAGATGAAGTAAATATGTATAAAAGCACTAAACCTCCTCGATCACTGGTACAAAAATTACAATGGCCAGTTTCCTTAGATCATCAAAAACTAGTCACGAAAATAGTTCTTGTATTCAACCTGAATGTGCCACAGGAAAAAAATACATTTTCAAGATTTTCAAGCTTAGCTCAGAGGCAAAGGGTTACCTGCGCCTCAGTTTCAGTGCTACTGTCCCTGCTATGTTTATTCCAGAACGCTTGTTTTCTCTAGGCCATTTATTTTAATACTACTCTGTATGGAAAATAAAATCTAACTTCAGTTTATTAGTGTCCACCACACACACCTCTGTTAAGACAGAATGAAAACTTTGAATATTGACAGATTTAAAAAAAATATGTGTCCTCTTATGACTCCTCTAGAAAATCTGCTATGAAATAACACAGTTCTTCATGACTTTTCTCTCCTATTCCCCTGATTTCTCCTTGTGCTTGGTTTCCCGGTGTCTTGCATGAGCCCCGTGATTAGCTCTGAAAATCATCCTGAGTTTGCAAATGACAAAGCAAGTCCCCACACGCAGTCCACGAGATGAATCACAGAACTGAGGACGAGCTGGTCATCCCGTGAACCACTGTGCTTGTAGGAGTCCCACTGATGGCATTGAAGATATGAAGGGAATTCGGTAAAACGCTTGTCTTCTCCTCCAGAGGGGAAATCTCGAGGCACAGAAACACAACATTACCCAAGTGTAATGCCCTGAATAACATTTCTCAAAATGGTGTGTTTCATTAAACACACGCGATTTATCATCCAGTGGTAACTGTTACTGGGAATGATGGTCTGCTCAGATGGATAGTTTGTCTTTGGCGATTTGCAGAAGGATTGTGTTAGCTTATCTAGTAAGTGACATTTTTCAGGTCAGGATTATAAGGAGAAAGTCCAGAACAAACATGTTTTGTTTCCTTTACATATCAGTGAGTAGAGAGCCTTCTAGACACACCAGATTACAAGGTGTCTTCAAGTCTGTGTTACACATACTTGATAGGGACATGACTAGCTTTGTCCCTTAGAAAACTCTTTTTAAATGAATCTGGAGCATCTATGTTTCTCTACTGGCTCCTTTCTCAGGGTCTTATGGATTTCCATCCTGGGACAGAGACGGTGGCTGCCCCTTTGACCCTGAACAGGTCTCTTTTTGCATTCAATAATGCAAGGAAGGATTCTAAGGTACAAACAGAGAAGAACACACACACTCAGAGGTTTCCCTGGAAAAGCCAAAAGCAAGTCTACTCCAGGTTATGACACTTTTTCCTTAAGGGTTCAAAGGAGTTTAATCTCCACAGTTGCTGAGATAACAGAAAGTTCAAGTTTAGAGTACAGCACTGCATCAAATGTCCATACAAGCTGGGAGTTTATTTTAATATTTTCAGCCCATAATTCTTTTTCTACTTTCATCTTTTCTAGTGCCAAATGCTGGCACCCACTGGTCACGCTCTCCATTCTGCAGGAATCTGAAGGCCCCATGGGAAATACCTTCAGTGTTCTCCAAACACTTGTCCTCCATGAGGCCTTCACATTCTGGTTAAGTACTCACACGGTAATACCTTTAATCATTCATTTTTTTTCTACTTTTTTAAGTGCCCAGAAGAGGGATGCCTTCTTTTGGACATGCATTTGTCATTATGCCAATGTCTGAGTTGCCCAAACTCAGGAATAACTTTAGGAGTCAGCTTATCCAGTTTCAGAAAACATAAAATTAAAAAATAACATTACCATCCCATCTGAATGTGTCAGCATGAAGGAGAGAAAAAGTATGGAAGTTAAAGCTTAGGCATTTACTTTCCTACAACAGAAATTTCCTAACAAAATCATCACATGATAGTTAATTGACACAAGTGGTCCTGGCTTCCATTTTGCAAGACTGAAAGGCAATACTGTAGGGAAGAGAAAAACTAGTTCTGGTTATCAAGGTACTAACACTACTTATTAAGACTGGCACTATGACTTGGAAGGAGTGACTACGGTTGATGGAGAACAGACCTCTCTGAAATTATGTGGAAGCTGCTCTGTGACATTTATTGGTTCCCTGGGCATCTGTCCCCTCTGATGACTACTGAGCCCACATATGTGATTCTACTGAAAGGAATTCTTACAGGAAGGTGACAGTAGCAGTATAATCAGACAACATCCCATAATGACAAGGAATATAGAAGGAGCCAAGAAGAATCCACTGGGGCACCCAGGCCAGCTATAAATAATAAAAACTTGAACAACCCAATTTTTGTGAATAGCAAAAGAAATTTAATACAACAGATAACTCCTTAAATAGGGTGGCAGACCCTGTTCTTTCAAAGGAGTGGGTGAATCAAGAAAATTCTGGGAACAGTATGGGTATTTCTTTTTTATGTGAGCTTTCTTTTTAAACTAGATTGGAATGGGAAGTGGCCACCTCTAAGAGTGCTGAAGAGGAGGTAAAAGCTGCTCTCCTCTAGTCAGATTAGATAAACACAGGTGGGTAATTCGTTAGTTGTCTCACAAGTAACCTGTGGTTAGACGGTAGCGGCAGTGTAGTGGGTTCTGGAAGGATGTCAGAAGGTATAGGCCATTATAGGGTGTACCTAAGACCCCAACTAACACATGCTCCTTAAAAATGAGTAGAACTCCACTGTGGCACTTACCTGCTCATGCATGATTTCAGAAAGCTCTTTTGCCATTTCCCTGTAGTTGGCCTTCATTTCCTCCTGATACTCTAACTGGTCTTCTTTAATGAGACGTTCATTCACTGCTAAGGCTTGACCACAAGCTTCCACAAATTGCCTGAAATGGTGTGGGGCAGGGAAATAAAGGCATGTTGAGAACAAAGAATGAGTCCAAGTGTACCTTCCTTGACTGAGCACAGAAACTGTTAATACTTGAGGAGAAAAAGACATTTCCCATGTGCTTTACCTGAAAACTTCTTTCAGCAACTTCACTTTATTGTCAGGATATCTTTTTGTGTTTGTGTCATCTAAGAAAGCTCGGGCATATGCTAGTGGACCAGCGTTGACCTAGAAAAAGAACAAAGATTTAAAATTATGTTATTAAGAAAATGACCTTATCAGTGACTTAGTTTCAGTTGGTATGTGCTAAAAATGATGTTTGAGTTAGTCATGACCCCTGCCCTCCAGGAACTTACAACCCTAAAGAGGAAACCATGATGAAAGCTTCTACTGTTACATGTCATTTGATTTTACTATTTCAGCCATCCTCAGGGCACTTGTGATGCTGGTTTTTTTATGTAGGAAGAACCAAAGCTTGGAAAATGTAAGGACCTATTCAAAGTCAAACATCCAGTGAGTGAAACACCTGAGATGAGAGCCCCGGTCTTCCAATTGATATTTGTACTGCATTACATTCAACCTGGTGAGTTCAGGGAAAAAAACAGGAAAAAATATAGTATGTATGCCAATTTTTAAAAAACCTAGTGTTCATGTCATTGAATTGTATAGACAGCCATGGCAAACTGATTTGTTATCTTTGAATGAAGTACCCATCCGAGGTGTGCTGGAAGGCCAAAGATTAGGGCACTTAGCAACAGGGTGTGTGAATAAGAACCCTGCATGTCTCAATTAACGAAGAGAAGTTATCTGAAGTTGGTTGGGTAAGTCAGGCAATGTGGGACTAGAGATAAAAAGAAAGTTAAACACACTGAAGGGGAAGGAGACAATTCCAGACATCTGAAACAGCTTGGGAAAGGACTTTACCCGTGATTACTGCATAATTTTCCCTGGAAGGTCTGGTGGGCTTGGAAGGTAAGTAAGCAGGGAGAGAACCATCTGCCTTGTTTGTTGCTGTTTTTTGCTGTGGCTGTGGTTCTGATCCATGGCATGCACGACCTACACAGCAATGGCAGGAAATCTGAGGTGTGCGAATTCATACCAGAGGTGGGCCCTTGAGATGGGAACAACTAGCTAACCTTCTGTGATGACTGAATGTGTCATCATGCTGGATATGTGTGTGTGAAACTATGTTAAAAGCTATGTTAAAAAATGACCCAAACGACCAATTCTCCAAAATGATACATATGCAGTTGGCTCTCTATCCGAAAGTTCTGCATCTGCAGATTCAACTAACCATGGGTCAAAAATATTTTTTAAATAAAGTTACACTGTAGTTAGGCCTAAGATGGTTGTTTCTGTTTTGAATATGTCAGATTTTTTCCTTGCCATTTTATCCTATATAATACAGAAAACAACTACTTACATAGTATTAGGCATTACAAGTAATCTACAGATGATTTAAAGTATGCTGGAGGATGTGTATAGGTTATAAGCAAATATTGTGCCATTTTATGTAAGGGACTTGAGCATCCATGGATTTTGGTATCCCCAGGAGTTCCTGGAACCAGTCCCCCACAGATACCAAGGGATGACTGTGTTCAATTTTAAGAAAATGCAAAGGGAAAAGTTGATGAAACCTCATAAATTCTAATATAACAAGATCTTGGAGCACAGCACCATGAAGCCACCCTGATGGCTCTGTGCCGTACAATAGCAACCCCAGTGAGGCTCTTGGTGAAAGAATTACAGAAATCACAAATAAAGTGATAACGCTAATTTCCTCTGGCTGTAACTTCATGTTGACCTTCGTGGGTATAGATGTATAAACTTAATCTTACTTCATCATGCAAGTCTTTGCTTTTTAAGATACTGCACATTTGTAAAAGTCTAAGGTCACAGTCCACTGGCAGGGCACATTTTGCCCTTTAGAAAGCTCAACCTGCCCAGCCCCACATTTTACTGCTGCCCACACCCTTCTGCAGGCCTTTCTATAGCGGCTGGATATTCCCAGGTCACGTTACTGAGTGGTTTTGTTTTCAGCTGAAGAAAATTATGGCCCCTGGATTCACCTTACTGGAATAAATATCATATTCACTTGATAACTCATTTTGGCACCTAAGTCTTTGGGTCATAAGGAAAGAGGTTGAAAACATCTACACTTTTCTGGTGAATGACATTTAGAAAAATGTTAGGCAGCAACTCAGTATGAATCTGATAAAAAGTTGACAAAAACTGATTTCAGAAAATGAACCAAGGAAACCCCAAAATCTATGTATTACAATCTACATGTAACTTTCATAACCATCCTTCTCAGAAGAGAAAAAAAAGGGGAGGTACATATAAACACACACACAAACATGTGTTAGAATTACTTACCTACATTTAAAAATATCAATAAAGTAAGAGGCATACTGGTCACTGGAAGGAGGTGATTTAACATTTATCAATTTCCTAAGAAATCACTCAAGAAACCTTTTAAAAATGTATTTTTGAAATGTAATATACAAACAGAAAAGTGCACATAATGTACATGCATAGCTTGATAAATTTTCATAAACAAACAGAACATATTTATATAATCATGACCTAGATCAACAGTGACCCTTTCCATAAACAGTACACATCACTTGGATGGCTATATAAAAAAAAAATGTGGCTCTCTGCTACCACATGCAAAAATCAATTCTAGATGGACTACAATCTACATAGGAATGTTAAACAAAGACGGAAAACATACATATGTTTCAAAGATATTTTCTTAAGAACAGACTTTTTTAAAGTGGACATAGAAAAATGCCACCAGCAAAGAAAAAACAAAAGATCTACTGGGCTATATTAAAAATAAACAATTTATGTTAATCAAAATATACCCTTAAGAGAGTAAAACTTAAAGTACTTTTTCAGATAACAATTTCTAGAGAAACCAGAAAACAATAAAACAATAGTTTTATAAGAAAACCTACAGCTACCCACACTTCTTTATATTTAGAAGGGTCTTAATGCTCCCAGTTAGGCACCCCAAATCCCCCAAATTACCAAAAAAGTCAGGTTAGCATGGAGAGCTGTCTCCTGCCTCCGGCAAACAGGTTAGTGAGAATGACATTTTCGCAGGTGGTGGGGAAGAATGGGGGCCCTAAGGCTACTGCCCCTCTGCTACTGCATAGACACTGGGGGCAGGTAAGGGGGATCACTGGTAAAGCCAGAGATCTACACTAGATCTTGCTGGTGTGAATGGCCAGAATTTTCCCAACAACTTAAATAAGTAGCCTTTTCCCTGGTTGCCTTGTGGTTTGCTTTGATTGATGCCTGGCTTACCTGAACACTCACGCTGCCCTGGAGTTTCAGCTGTAGTTTGATCATGTCCACTTCAGCCGAGGAGCACAGCTGTCGAAGCTCAGCCACCTTCTTACTCATCTCATCAATGGCCACTTCAATGGGGTTCAGGTCTGTATGGTGTTGGTACATGACAGGGATCCGCTTCTTCACGTAAGGGAAGCAGTGTATTGCTGTGGAGGAAGGGGTCCCAGAATTATTTCAGTTTGCACCATCTTTATTCTTATTGAGGTAGAAGTAACTATTAACATCTTACAGATAAGGAACCAAAGTCATAGGCCAGTATTTCATGGATGCAGAATACTGTCTTTTTAAATCATTGTGTATGTTTAGTGACAGGTTCCTTTTTAACATTTAATGTGAGAAGTGTATCTTTGAAGAAACCGCTTTATTGTTCCCTCCTAAATTTTCTCATCTATGACTGCCTCACCTTCCTTGGAGGTTGTGAGATTTGAATGAGCTAGTAGATACAAGATAGCTTTGGAAATGCAAAAAAAGCCTAGTTTTAAGATGCCATATATAGAAAGTCCAGAAGAAATATGAAAAAAAAAATCAATTTTATCCACAGAATAACTTTGAATCACATGCTAATGTCTGTACACATCAGAAAAATTAATGAGAAGTGAGAATATAATTCCAAGCAAAGTATTCTGTGAAGCAGAAATGCACAACTGTTGAAGTCACAATAATAGAGATATTTTGAAATAAATAATGTAATGAAAAATATTTTTTCTTATATATAAACTTTTAATTATATTTTATTGGTTATGCTACTACAGTTGTCCCAATTTTCCCCTTTGTCCCCCTGTCCACCCAGCAATCCGACTGCCTCAGGCAATCCCCACACCATTGTTCATGTCCAGGGGTCATGTGTGTAAGTTCTTTGCTGCTCCATTTCCTACACTGTACATCCCATGGCTATTCTGTAACTACCTGTTTGTGTATCTTATTCCCTCACCTACTTACCCATTGTCCCTGCACGCACCTCCCATCCGGCAACCATCAAAATGCTCACCATATTTATGATTCTGTCTCTAATCTGGTTTCCTTAATTTATTTTTTAGATTTAATTGTTGATAGATTTGTACTTATTGCCATTTTATTGTTCCTAGTTTTGATCTTCTTTTTCTTAGGTAAGTCCCTTTAACATTTCATATAATAATGGTTTGGTGATGAACTCCTTTAGTTTTCTGTTGTCTGGGAAGCACTTTATCTGCCCTTCAATTCTAAATGATAGCTCTGCTGGATAGAGTAATCTTGGTTGTAGATACCTGCTTTTCATCACTTTGAATATTTCTTGCCAATCTCTTCTAAGCCTGAAAAGTTTCTCTTGAGAAATCAGCTGACAGTCTTATGGGAACTCCCATAACTAACTTATTTTCACTTGCTGCTTTTAAGATTCTCTCTTTATCTTTAACCTTTGGCATAATTAATGATGTGTCTTGGTGTGGGCCTCTTTGCATTCATCTTGCTGGGGACTCTGTGCTCCCTGGACTTGCATGCCTATTTCTTTCATCAAATTAAGAGTTTTTTTAAAATTATTTTTTCAAATTGAGTTCCAATTAATTGCTCTTTCTCTTCTTCTGGCACCCCTATGATGTGAATGTTGGACCTCTTGAAGTTGTCCCAGAGGTTCCTTAAACTATCATTGTTTTGGATTCTTTTTTCTCTTGTTCTGATTGGTTGTTTTTTGCTTCCTTATGTTCTGAATCATTGATTTCATTCTTGGCTTTATTCACCTTACTGCTGTTTCCCTATAGTTTGTTCTTTACTCCAATTAGTGTGTTCTTTGTTTCTGACTGGATCTTTTTAATGGTGTTGAGGTCCTCACTAATAAGTTCCTTGAGCATTCTTATAAGCAGTGTTCTGAACTCTTCATCGGATAGATTTTTTTTTAAATTTTTTTTGTTTTTAGAGGGAAAGGGAGGAAGAGAAGCATCAATGTGTGGTTGCCTCTAATGTGCCCCCTAGTGGGGACCTGGCCTGCAACCCAAGCATGTGCCCTGACTGGGAATTGAACCGGTGACCTTTTGGTTCACAGGTCAGTGCTCAATCTACTGAGCCACACCAGTCACTGTGGGATAGATTTCTTATCTCCATTTTGTTTAGCTCTTTTTATAGAGTTTTGATCTGTTCTTTTATTTGGACCATGTTTCTTTGTGTCCTTGTTTTGGCAGCCTCCCTGTGTTTGTTTCTATGTATTAGGTAGAACTGCTATGACTCCCTGTCTTGGTAGCATGGCGTAATGTAGTAGGTGTCCCATAGGGTCCAGTGGCACAGCCTCCCCTATTACCCAGGCTGAGTACTCGAGGTGTGCCCTTTGTGTTGGCTGAGTGTACCCTCCTTTGTAGTTGAGCGTTGGATGTTGTTGGCAGGTCAATGGGAGGGATTTACCATAGCCAGTCAGCTGCAAGGATTGTCTGTGATCACATATCACCAATCTCCACTCTCCATGGAGGATTAGCTGTGCAAGGGCAGGATGGTGGTGCTCTGACATGGTCTGCAGCTGTCAGCTGAGTGTACAGGCCCTGGGGTTTCCCAGGTGGTACAGGCCAAGGTTGGCCACCACCTGTGTTCTGCCTGAGCTATAAAGCAATGTAAGATAGCTGCTACTTGTGCTGAACTTGGAGATTCCCAGTCAAAGCCAAGCTGTGAATCTAGGCTGGCTGCTGTTAGTGCTGTGCCTGGGGTGACTTAGCAAGATGTATACAGGCTGGGGGCTCACTGAGGCTGGCTCTTGATTGTTTGAAAGGGTTTAGGAAGTTGCGAAGCATGAGCCAAGACCAGCCATTCATGTGGAAAAGCCACTATTAACAACCATAAGTTCGGTGGGATGGAACCACAGAGGATCTCCAGGGCAGGGCAAAGAGTGTTAGCCAGGTTGATGGAGTCTCAGATATAGCACCAACCTGCTGGCTCTATGAGAGAAGGGTTCAGAAAAGGGACAATGGCCTCTGCCCACCTTTCTGTCTGGGAGAAAGCTGTCTGCCAGCTTGCACCTTGATGCCGGACATTTCAGTTTCTCCCTGTATGCCACTGGTGCCTTTCAAGCTGCTACTCTGGTGCTGGAGCTCCGAGGGAGTGAATCTGAGGAAGTTCATGTGTGAGTTCTTTAAGGGGATCTGCTTTGCACTCCAGCAGGTTTTTTTCCTGACTCCCTGCTGGTTTTTGTAGCCAGAAGTTATGGAGACATACCTTCCTGACACTGGAACCCTGGGTTGTGGGGGCTGGTGTGAGGCTGGGACTCCTCGCTCCTGAAATATCCCTCTTGAATTTTTACCAACCACATGTGGATGTGGGACCAGCTCATTCTGTACCTCTGCCCCTCCTACCAGTTTGGATGGATGTGGTTTCTTTAATTCTGTAGTTGTCAGACTTTCATTCAACTCGATTTCTGATGGTTCTGAGTGACGGTTGTTCTATAATTTAGTTGTAATTTTTATGTGGTTGTGCGAGGAGGGGAGCCATGTTTACCTATGCTGTAATCTTGACCACAAGTCTCTTATATGTTTTTTATCCCCCTCCCCCAAAATCAGTATTGTTTTATCATAATAAGACACCTGAACATATCAACACCAAAGAGTTACATTTAAAAATGAACAGAGAAACAGTTGCTTCTAATTTGGGTCTGTTTCACATTTCTACTTTGTTGCTTTACATGGTATATAAATACCTGTAATATTCTTATTTAACATCTACTAATTGATCTTTAGGTATATGCTTAAAAGCCATTTTTTAATAAGCAAAAATAAGATGAGAGTGTGAGTTTGAATTTATTACTACTAGTAAGTGGCTGGGGTGGGGTGTTACTCAGAAAGGACTTATCGCAAGATGAGAAAACAGGCCAACCCCATAGGACACAGAGTTCCAATGGGCCGCCCAAACTCTGGACAAAGCTGGAGGAATGTTCAACCTGATGCAGCCTCATTTGTCATACCCTCACTGGCCTTAGTCTATAAAAATTTTATCTATGTAAAGTCAGGCTCTGTGTCTCATATTTTTTTTGTATTCCTTGTGGACAGTTTTTAAGTGGCAATACTGGGATCGATAAATCCTACTTAAACCAAAGTCTCCCTTGAAAATGTGACAAGGCCTGGGCACTGCCGCTTACCAGCCAGAGAAATGGGGAAAGGACCCGCAGACCAGAAGGGTGCCTGGATGGGACAGACTGACATGCTTTATGGAGGAGCACTATAGCTTTCCCATTTGTAATGAAGAAACACCTGTGGAAACGTTCCATGAGGCTGATAGTCAAGTTAAAACACATACAGTTAGTTTTATCATAGTATTAAGTGCTATGGTGCAGCACCACCTCTATTTCGGAGAGAAAAACCAACTCCAAGGATGTTTATGAGATGTCCATGGATTATACTGATTTTACTTGGCGTAGAAGTCCTCAGTTACTGCTTCTTGTGATGATAACTAGTGATTTAAAGAGGCAGAGTGGGGCCAAAGTAGTTTTACAGTTGCAAGTATGTGAAATACAGAGTTTATTCTTATATAGCTCCTTCCCCTCTACATGTTTTCACGACCTACTCCCTCTTTCAAGTCTGAACACAAATGTCACCTCTTCAATGAGGTCTACCCTAGTCACCCTATTTAAACTGCAACCCTCACGTTCAACTCCATATTTCCAATCTCCTCTTGCTTTTGTTTAGAACATATATTATCTTCCAACATAGGTACATTTATGCATTGTGTTTGTTTATCATTTATTCCTCCTGCTAGTATCTAAGGTGCACAAGCCAGAGAGTTGTTTTGTTAGTATGTTAAGTTGGAACACTCCCTGTGCTCAAGAATTTTGCTAAATTAATAATGTATTACTGCCTAAATGGCTAAATGAAGGAGCAAAGGCTCAGAAGGTGGAAAATTAGGTGATGAACTCAGTGAGCTATCACCTTATTCATAAATAGCCTGAACTAGTGATATGCAGCTCTTTAAGAAGGAGATTGGGGAAGAGATGGCTGAGAAGTAATTACATAGTCTGATTAGACTGAATACAAAGTGAAGGGAGGATAGTATTTCCAACCTGAGTGGGAGTCTGAGCATGATCTGGAAGACTCTGGAAGAGTGACTAGGAAGAAATTCCAGGCCAGAGGTTCTATGAAAGCAGAAATGGAGGGAATCATGTTGAGAGGTAGTGTCAGAAATATCTTGTGAATCAAAAGGGCCAGGAGGGTAATTATTAGGTTTTTAAATGATTACAAATTGAAGCTGACTGAATTCTCCAGAAAAGTGAGCATCTGCTGGATTCAGAGGGCTGGGATTCCCCCACATCTTGGATGGCCAAAGGTCAGGTTTGAAGCAATTCAATGAAAGAAGAATCTGAGGTATTAATAACATGCGGAAAAACTCTCAAGTTCAAAGTTTGCAGAATATCCTGGTCTGTGTATCTTTAACCATAAAGGTTGATAACAGTTTTTAGTAGCATTTTTATAACTCCTTCTCTAAACCTTTACGTTGCCCAGTAACTTATCCTTCCGATACACACCCTTGTTTCTGTGCTGCACTACAATCTCCTTTCGGTCATCGTCAACCTCAGTGGCAAGGTGCTCAACGGTAGGTGAGATTTAGCAAAATGATGTACATTCTTCCCCTCCTGCGTATGATTCACAAAGTTCTTTAATAAATGGAAAGTAAAACTCTCCTTTTACATATAAGGAAATTAAGGCACAGAGAGGTTAAGTGACCTGTCCAAGATCACAAAGTGAGTGTGACCCAGGTCTGCAAGACCCAGGCCCAAGCTTTGTACTGCCCACACTTTCTCAGCCTCCCAGCTGTGTAAGGCGGTTATTTTCCAAGCCAACAACACATGTCTATTTTGCCTCTCTTGGAATGGAGTTACTCTTGGTCCTCTATGTTCTTGCAAGTACAGAGCTTTGCTCATGTTGTTTATCTAATCTAAAATATTTCTCTGACAAAATGGTAAACAGTAACCCTGAAGGAAACATGCCTAGGGAAAATACCCTATGGTAATAATGGTTTATGAATCAGTATGGTACCTGAGCAAAATAATCATAATAAAAAATCCTGGCCCTGACTCATCAGTGAGTGGAGTTTGTTTAAAGCAGCAATTATCCAACTTGAGTGGCATCAGAATCACTTGAAGGGCTTGTGAACCACAACTCACTGCCTCTCCTACTCCCAGTGTCTGATTCATAGGTCTGGGTTGGGCTGGAGAATTTGCATTTCTAACAAGTTTCCAGGTGATGCTGATGCTGCAGATCCAGGAACAACCTTGGATAAGCACTGATTTAAGGTCATCACTACTACAGTGATGAACACTGTAAGCTGACAGTTATCATTAAATGATCCCATTTGGAAATGTAACTATTTTGCCTCATTAAAGAAGAATGTGCTACTGTGTCCATTAGAAAAACAATTCATGACATATGGGGGAAAGACAATACTGTTTGTGCTTTATTGTTATTTTATTATTTTAAGAGCAGGAGTAGGAACCATTTCTTTAAGAATTTAAGTTTTTGCCTTGGCCAGGTGGCTCAACTGGTTGGAGCATCATCCCATACACCAAAAGGTTGCAGGTTTGATTCCTGGTCAGGGCACACAGCTAGGTAGTGGATTTGATCCAAGGTTGGGGTGTGTATGGGAGGCAACTGATCGATGTTTCTCTCTCTCTAAAATCAATGAACGTATCCTCAGGTGAGGGTTAAAAAAAAGAATGTAGGGTTTTTAAATACAATTTTTACCTTTTATCCCAGTTCCCTCATAGAAAGGGTGAAAATTCTCTGTAATATGCTGTTCTGAGCTATTTTATAATGAGCGCCATACTTTCTTTGTTAACAGCTTTATTGAGCTATAAATCATATCCCACAGAATTCACCCATTTGAGGTACACAATCATGAGACCAGAGCCTCACCTGAAATGCAGCGCCTTAGCAGTGCTCTTTCGTTTAGTATTATAATGTGCCATGTGACCGTCAGCATGGAACACTGACAGCACTGACTCCTGGATGAGTACGGGTTGCCTTCTGGTTCAATCTGACTACGGCCTCTCTTTGAAAAACGTGGCTAGGTTGTGCATATAGACACACCAGGCCTTCTGAACAGGCTTCTCCACTGATTTTTTTTTAAGTCAAAGTATTTTATTTTAGGTTGCCCTTGCCATGTTGCTGACCTCCCAAAGAAGGTAAAATCACTCCTAATGTGGTTCTGCACTTATCAGGAACTGGGAAATAGTGCAAAGCATATTTTTGAGAATGGCTGACTGATGGCTAAACAGTACCAACAAATAATTAAAACTCTGCAACAGCTGCATAGGTGGCCTCTGAATGCAGTGAGCTTTCCTGGTACTGGAGGTATTCAAGCTGAGGTGGACCAACCCCTCTCAGAGACCAGGTAGAAGGGATCCAGCATCATGTTCTATTTATTCACTCAGCTTAAAATCTCTGAGCATGTTCATGCAGGGACCCGAGTTCATAAAGGGTCTCTTCCTGTGAGGAAGATACATTACTGTGTGTAGGGGTTCTTGACCTGGTGGCCACAGGCTTAAGAGGGGTCCATGTGGGTTTCAGAAGGACTCTGTAAATCACCTGAAATTGTGTGCAGAGGCATTCTGAGGAGGTAAATGCCCGCTGTTTTCATCAGATTCTAAGAAGGGTAAGTGACCTGACATTGAATATGAACTTCTGATCTGGTAGAAGAAAATCCAAACAGATAACTAGAAAAATGTCATGACTATTGCAAAACAAGCATTTGATAACTGTTAAACTGAAATGGATTTGTGAGGAAAGTTAACTAAGCTTGAAGGAAACTTCCAATTCTAGAAGCTTCTGGACCCCTTCCACAGAGCTCTATGTTTGGTGTCCAGGCTGCCATCTAGATGTGATTCTTAAAGGGAGGAGCCAGGGAAACCGTACCTGTCAATACCGTGCGCCGTTTGCACTGCTCTTCAACCCCACCTCGCCTCTTCCCAGCCTGAGTGAAAGGCATCTCAAACATGAAGCGGCGAATGTTGTGAGATCTTTCAAACTCCGTTTTCCTTTCTTGTAATTCTTTTTCATCAAAGAATGGGGTGACGTGAGTCACCTGGATGTATGCATACTTGGAATCCAGGTCCTTAGGGTTGACCTTTAAATAAATAAATAAATAAAATGGAAGATTGGTGCTAGCTGAGTACTCCCTCAAAGCATGCCTAAACTGTTTTTCCACGTTTTATTAGTAGAATTTTTGGACAAATTCAGAAAAATTGAAAAAAAAAATAGTACAAAGAACATATCCACCACTTAGAACAACTGCTAATATTTTGTTATATATATTTGTTATATATATTTGTTTCAAATATATATACACAGTTATATATATTTGTTATATATATTTGTTTCAAATATATATACAGTTTTTTAACAAAATATATATATATATTTTGTTATATATATATTTGTTATATATATTTGTTTCAAATATATATACAGTTTTTTAGCTGAACCATTTCGAAGTAAGTAGTATGACACTCCATGACACTTCAACCAGCATCTCCTAAATATGAGGAAATTCTCTTCCATAACCAAAATACATTATCAAACCTAAGAAATTAACACTATTTCCCTAATATACCCCAATACCGAGTCTGTATTAAAATTTCTCAAATGTCCCCAGAATGTTATTTATAGCCATTTGTGTTTGAACCAAAGCTAATCAATGATCACATTTTATATTTACTTGTGTATTCTTAGTCTTGTTTAATCTAGAATTTTAATTCCCCACTGTGTTTTAATAACATTGAAATGTTTATTTCAGTAAAAATGTTCAAAAGGATGGTCTCCAAATTATAATTAATCTGTAGGCAGATTAGATGTAAACAGATGTAGATGAATTAATTAAATACAGGTACAACCTAATAATCTAAAACTAATCTAACCATGAATTTAGTTCCTGATTAACTCAGCACATTATGCTTTAAAAAGAACATTTCTGGAATTACTGGTGCTTTAACTTCTGGGACATGCTAGAAAATTAAACATAGGCATTTTCCATACAAAACCCAAAGCTAATTTATTAGGGAGACAAAGCAATTTTGCACATATGAATTATATTCAAGCTTCTAGAACAATAAAACGGGACATGAAAGAAATTCAGAGAGCTCGGAGAGTAGATTGGCATCAGCGCAAGCAAACGAACATAGCCAAGATAGCTTTACTGGTCTCAAATTATCATGCACAACTGTTCTCTTAGAGACATTTATGAAGAAAAATGAAAACAGAAGTGAAACTGCCTTAACCTTTTGAAGTTAAGAAAATACATACTCATGAGTTATTTCTATTTTAGAAAAGGCCATCTGGCAATCACTGTAATTATATTCAAACCTATTAAACTTAACTTTCTTTAGCAGAAACAATTTAAAGCAGTGGAAATGAACATTCTTCCCTATTATTTTAGTGGTATTTCCTTAGTCTTCATTTTCAAACTTGTACGTGTGTCTCAGTAGAAGGAAGGGAAGAGAAGATCTAGGAAGTCTTTCAGCTGCTACATCAAGGACTACATATGAAAAGGGGAAGAAGAATACATGAGAGTCTTGAGAATAGGCTATAATTTTCAAGCCACAACTTGACCCAGACAAAGGTTTCAGTTTCAGAGAGAAAGGCAAATTGGACCTGAGTAATTTATCTAGGAAGAAACTAGGCCTTAATATGGTTGTATTGAGGTTCCTGGTTAAACAAAGATCAACTACATGTGTTTATCCCTTTTCCTTTGTGTTAATCTGTTAAAATGGCAATATAGAATTTATGTGCAAGGATCAAGAAAAGAGGAAAGAAGGCAGCTGTGAATGAGAGACTTTAATGAATTTCTGGAAGGCAAGTGAATGGAGGTGGGCTATTTGATTTGGCAGAGAGAAGAAGTTCTAATCCAAGTTCTGACAGAGAGGGGTAACAAGTGAGTCAGAGCATCCCCGAGAAGTCTGCTGCTATAGACTGAATGTCTATGTTCCCCACAAATTCACAGGGTGAAATAGTAACCTCCAATGTGGTGGTATTAGAAGGTGTGAGGTGATTAGGTTATGAGGGTAGAACCCTTAGGATGGAATTAGTACCCTTCAAAAGAGACCCCAAAGAGCTCCCTCACCCCTTCCACCGTGTGAGGACACAGAGAGAACACAGCTGCCTATGAGTCAGGAAGAAGGACATCACCACATACTGAGTCTGCTGGCACCTTGATCTTGGACTTCCCATCCTCCAGAACTGTAAGAAACAAATCTCTGCTGTTTATAAACCAGCCAGTCTATGGTGTTTGTTATAGCAGCGTGGATGGACTGATTATCTCTAGAGCACCAACCAGGGCAATGGCCCAAAGTCTATCTAGAGCAGCAGAACCCCAGGTTCCCTTCCCTAAGTCCTCGCCCAATAAGAGAAAATAGTATGTTCATTGGAGAAACTGGTCTGGAAAAAGTCTAAGTGGGGTCACCAATGTCAGAGGAAAATAGGAATGAGGTCCAGAGTGAAACATAAGGCAAGTAGGTGAAAGGCTGCAGGCCAAACATGAGACCTTTGGCCTCGGCCTGTCTTCTACATCCAGAATCCAGAATCACCCCTTTCTTTGTCTCCTCCCTAACACTTAGGCAGGAGACTAGAAGATTCTTCTCTAGAGGAAATGAAGGGCTCCAAGGAGTCAGATTCCAGACACTGGAGACTCCAAAGCAGGGCTCAGGACAAAGGTGAACCTCCTAAAAGAGCCTCTTAAAGGGTGGACTTTGAAAGAGGGAGAGCTTTCAAAAGAACCTATGAACCTCAATGTTCATAGCAGCACAATTTACAATAGCCAAGTGCTGGAAACAACCTAAGTGCCCATCTACAAATGAGTGGATCAAGAAACTATGGTACATTTACACAATGGAATTCTACACAGCAGAGAGGAAGAAGGAGCTTATACCCTTTGCAACAGCATGGATGGAACTGGAGAGCATTATGCTAAGCGAAGTAAGCCAGGCAGTGAGGGACAAATACCACATGATCTCACCTTTAACTGGAACATAATCAACAAAAGCAAAAAGCAAGTCAAACATAACCAGAGGCATTGAAATTAATAACAGTCTAACAATAGCCAGGGGGGAGGGGGGAGGGGACAATGGGGAGAAGGTTTGCAGGAACCACTATAGAGGACACATGGACAGAACCAAGAGGGAAGAGGGAGGCAGGGAAGGGAGGTGGAGCTGGAGGGGGAGGGGAGAGGATGCAGACAACTGTAATTGAACAACAATAAAGTAATTATTAAAAAAAAAAAAAAGACCCTGGCTGGTGTAGCTCAGTGGATTGAGCGCGGGCTGGGAACCAGACGGTCGCGGTTTGATTCCCAGTCAGGGCACATGCCTGGGTTGCGGGCCAGGTTCCCTGTGAGGGCCATGTGAGAGGCAACCATACATTGCTGTTTCTCTCCCTCTCTGTCTCCCTCCCTTCTCCTCTCTCTAAAAAAAAAAATAAATAAATAAAATCTTAAAAAAAAAAAAAAAAGAAAAGAAAGAGGGAGAGCTTATCATTGCTGGAAACTGAGCAGGGGAAGCATTTTTAATGCAAAGAGCAGGAGCTCTATTTTTGCCTGAGTTTCAGGAAGCAAAGGGATATCCAACTTTCTGGAGATATCCTGAAGACAGTGGGACAGACACACACTTGTAAATGTACAGGAAAAACAAGGCAGGTTTAGAAAGGATCTTCATGAGAGCAATGAAGTCTCTCTATATGGAAGGTAGATCGCATTTCTACAGATGTGTGCTGGCTAGTTTATTTCTTGATGTGTCCATCTGTCCATACATCCAACAATCAGAGTGTCAGGTAAATATGTTTGTGCTAAGAGCAAGGGAGAAGTGCTATGAGAAACAGAACCCTGGACACTCCTCTTACAGAGTTTCTAAATATCTGGACTACAAAAAGTATATTCTTTCAGACATTAATTTGTAAATGAATGTCTTTTTTAAATTATAAAATAAAAATCTGCTTAATGAAAGACATCTGGAAAGCACAGACAGAAAGGTATTAAGAAGAAAAATATACACTTGCCACTCAAGGCCAACCATTCTTATTACTTTTTCCTGGGTCTTTGTTTTTTTTCTATGCACACTTATGAATATATGTGGTAAATCATGAATAATCAAAATGATATTATATTGCCATAATATCTTTCCAAACATAGTCATACCTTGCCAGAATCTTGTATCATTTTGACATTTTCAGAACCAAATTTATCTGAGTAAAGTTTAAGGAGTCTCTGAGAAATTTCTGATAGAGGTGTGAGCTTGGGTTCTTTGTAAATATACTCCTTTCCATCTTCATCTTCAAAGAATCCCTGTGACATAGAGCACAATTAGAGAACTATCACCAAATACAAGCCTAAGGCTACCACCCAGGAAGGGTTTTTATTATAAGGGTTAAAAAATGAGAAATTACTGTAACATAAAATCCTAACTAAACAGGCTTTTCAAATAGGAAGGAACATGATAATAATATGAAGTCTGGGTGCAAAGACAAGGAAAAACGCACAATTGCAAACTCATTCAAAAATGTTGTCATTAAGTGTTGAGTGAAATGAAAGATTGGAGATTTAAGACTGTATTCTCTCGGTGAAGTCTGATGATGGGATTCAAGCCTGTTTCACTTTCCCAAGAAACAGAACTCAGCAGCCTGCTCGAGACAGGCCTCAGACATGCACACACAGCCCTTTTCCTGAGTGTTCCCACTTACAGAGGATTTTATGGCATAAGTAGGTCTGGAACAGGTTCAGCAAAAGCTATGTAAAGTTTGTGTAAATTCTATTTTGCTATACTGATGAGAAAAATATTAAAGGGCTGTAGCATGCATGATATCAGAAAATATTTTCATTATTACCAGTCATGTCTGGTATCATATCACCAATATTTTCATTATCATCATGCTTTAGCACCAATCATGTCTGAATAAAAACAAGGCTTAGAACTGCATGGGAAGTGAAAAAGGTTGAAAATTTACAAGTGCAGATTGGGGTTAATATTTGAAATAAATTAAAACAAAACATTTCTCATCTAAAATGGAAGAGGAAACATGGTGCCAAAACTACAGTATGTGTTTTAAAAAAGAGGCTAATATGAAACAAACAAACAAAAAAACCACATCAAAATAGGAGTTTAGATGCAGTAATTTCACTACATTATTTGCTTATTAAGCATTTACTGTAATTACCTCCACATCTGTTTCACTGTCTGTAAACTGGTATTGCTATGAAGTTATAAAAGACAATAACAGGATAAATTTAAGGTTACATAATGCTCATAGAAAACCACATTCTAAATAAATGGATTATAATTTATACTATTTAGTTATGTTAGAGAATTGGAGGTTAAATGTTCAGTTAAATTTAAATTAACCCATTCATATAGGATTTCTGAAATATTACAATGGTAAATATACTTGTGGAGATACTATAAGACAGAAATACACAGGGATAAAAGAAACCAGACAGTCTTAATTTGGGTTTAAAACATGCAGTAGAGATGTATGAGGAAACAGATGATTTTTTTCTGTAAATGAAATAAACTGTTAATTATTTTGGTGTCCATAATGACTGGACAGATATACATACGGACTTGGGAAAGAAACTTGCAAGCCACATGAAGCACCAAAGATGCTGCTAAGAATGTCTCAGAGAGGAGAACTTACCGCTGCCTTAAGAAAGTAATAAAGAAAAGACAGGAAGAGAAAAAAAAGCAGAAAGTTTACTACTAAGGAAGATAAGAATCATACTAAATATGATAAATTCATCAAATTACCATTTATAAGAAGCAGAAAATTTACAAAATACAATTTTATGGAGTTAAAAAAAAAAAAGGACTTAGGACAGCCTACAGAACAGAGAGGAGGCTCACCTGTCCAAAGAAGGCCACTCGGAAGTAGGTCCCCAGGAGCCTGCGGCCTGAGTGCATGACTTCGGTCACTTTGCTGTAGGCCTGGTGTAGAGTGTCGTACAGATGGGCTAGCCTCTGGAAAGCAGAACAAAACCCATATCTTCCTACTTGTAACTAGTAAAATCAATTTAAAAATAACAAATGAGATCATGTGGGTGAAAAATCCTGGGACTTGAGTTTTTAAAAAAATCAAGAATATATTTTGATTGCACAAATGTTAGTGATCATTTATGAGTTGTAATGTTTCCTATCCAAAGGGCCGGCTTGCATATAAGGATCCATCAAATTTTCACAATATGGAAAGCAAATTCTGCTTTCAAGTTAACATGAAATGTCAGAGATGATAAAGTCTTACCATGATGTTCTTAGTTCTTTATTTTCCCACTGCATTTAATATGCTAAGAGAAACTGGAAGACCTCCCAGCATAGGAAGACTGGAAGGGACACTATTTTCCCATGCAGGCAGAGCAACAAAGCATTATGAGAAAAAAAGGCACCTGGTGATTATAAAATTGTTCCTGGCAACCTTTTAAAAGTGGAGTGCCAAAACTACCAACCTTTGTTGTTTGAGATTTGGGGTCTGTGTAGAGGTGGGGCCTGTGTGTGCAATGCTCGATGGCTCTGAGGGTGGTGACCACCATCACCAAGTGGAGGATCAGAGACCATTCACTTATCTCTGATCGTGGCCTGTCTGCTCTCTTGCATGTAAGAAAGTCTGGGGATATATGTCACTCCACTATCCTCTAAACTGGAAAAAACAAACCATTCAGATACCTCAAAATCTCTCCGCTTCTCATAAATGGGGATGATGAGTTTATAGATGTCAGCAATCAGCTCATAGCGTTCAGCCTTCCAGAGTCCATCTGCACACTGTTCTAGGAGCTCCATGAGCACATCCTGATCAAAGAAGAAGGCCATCAGCCAGAAAAGAGTATCATATGAGGAACATGACATTGTATTCCTTGCAGAATGCATAACTGATTAAGATGGCTAGGAAGAAAATTTCAAAATATGGAGTATTCTCATAAATTAATTTCCACACTTGTAACAACTCATCACTATGTTATTTTGTTTAAATTTAATTTTTGATTTTTAGAGAGAGGGGAAGGGAGAAAGAGGAGAGAAGCATCAATGTGAGAGAAACATCGATTGGCTGCCTTCCTTACATGCCCCAGTTGGGAACCGAACCCGCAACCTAGGCATGTGTCCTGACAGGGAATAGAACCAGTTATGTTTTGCTTTGTAGGACAACACCCAACCAACTGAGCCATATCAGCCAGTGCACTATGTTTTTTTTTAATGAGCCATTTTCCAAAAATGTTTGCAAGCAGAAATGAAAGGTCACATTGTATAAGTCTGTAGTAGTTAACTGCAAGGGAAAAACTGACATTGATAGCCTTATGTAGGCTCTCAATATTTGATCTTAGTTCTCTTTTTATAAATATAATTAGAAAAAAATTTTTTCCTTTCTGAGGAATGATCACAATGCTGAGACACGGAGAGTTACTAAGCATGACTTTAATGCAAATTATAAATCTCAGAATAATTCAGTGATGGTGTGTGGTAGGCATTAGGCCTGCCTCACCAAAGTCCTTTACACCTTCCCTTGGAGATTTCTATTTACTGAAGTTTGGGTAGTCACCCTGCCTCTATTAAAATCCTTAAGCTAGTTCTGGCCAAGATGGAGGTGTAGGTAGATAACGTTCCACATTCTTACACAGCTAAAAGGACAACAACAAATTTAAAAACAAAAAAACAACCAGAAATGCCAGAAAACTGAACAGTATAGAAGTCCGACAACCAAGGAGTTAAAGAAGAAACATTCATCCAGACTGGTAGGAGAGGTGGAGACAGGCAGCCAGGGCGGAGAGGATGCCCAGCAAGAGGTGCTGGTGGACCAGGTAGGCAAGACAGCAGCTGACAGACTGGGAGATCCCATATTTGTGTGTGGATAAACTGGGAGGAACAACTGGGAAGCAAGACAGACTATACAGCCCAGGGTTCCAGTGTGGGCAAAATAAAGTCCCAGAACCTTTGGCTGTAGAAACCTGTGGGGTTGCAGCAGTGGGAGAAACTGCCATTCTCTTGAAAGCAGGGCAAGAGCTGAGCAAGCAGCATTGTTTTCTCTCTGACCTCTCCCCCACATACAGCGTCACAACCCAGTGATATGGGTTGCCCCGTCCTGGTGAATACCTAAGGTTCACCCCATACAACATAACAGGTGAGCTGAGACAAAGAAAGAAGGCCCAAATGAGAGAACAGATTAAAACTCCAGAAAGGGAACTAAGCATTGAGGAGAAAACCTATCAGATGCAGAGTTCAAAACACTGGTAATCAGGATGCTCACAGAAATGATTGAGTATGGTTGAAAAAATAAATAAATAAAGGTAGAAGCGAAGGCTATACAAAGTGAAATAAAGGAAAATATGCAGGTAACCAACAGTTAAGGGAAGGAAACCAGGACTCAAATCAACAATTTGGGACAAAAGGAAGAAATAAACATCCAACCAGAACAGAATGAAGAAACCAGAATTCCAAAAAATGAGGAGAGGCTTAGGGACCTCCAGGACAACTTCGAACATTCCAACATCTGAATCATAGTAGCACCAGAAGAAGAGGAAGAGCAAGAAATTGAAAACTTATTTGAAAAAATAATGAAAGAAAACTTCCCCAATCTGCCAAAGGAAATTGACATATACGTCCAGGAAGCTGAGATTCCCAAAGAAGTTGGACCCAAAGAGGACCACACAAAGACACATCATAATTACATTCCCCAAGATTAAAG
Organism: Micronycteris hirsuta; assembly: GCA_004026765.1. NCBI lineage: Eukaryota > Metazoa > Chordata > Mammalia > Chiroptera > Phyllostomidae > Micronycteris > Micronycteris hirsuta. Next base: position 50,347 of record PVJI01001939.1, read on the forward strand.
ATAAGGAGAGAATCTTAAAAGCAGCAAGAGTAAAGGAGACAGTTACCTACAAAGGAGTGCCCATAAGTCTATCAGTTGATTTCTTTCTCAAAAGAAACCTTACAGGCAAGAAGGGCTGGAAAGAAGGATTCAAAGTCATGAAAAGCAAGAACCTAGATTAGTCCAAGATTAATCTATCCAGCAAAGCTATCATTTAGAATAGAAGGGAAGATAAAGTGTTTTCCAGACAAGGCAAAGTTAAAAAGTTCATCATCACCAAGCCCTTATTATATGAAATGTTAAAGGGACTTATCTAAGAAAAAGAAGATCAAACCTCTAAACAACAAAATGACAGCAAACTCACAACTATCAACTGGACCTAAAAAAAAACAAAAACAAAAACAACCACAAAAACAAATTAAGAAAAAAACTAGAACAGAAGGGAGAAAATGGGGGAAAAGTTACAGGGAATAAGAAGCATAATTAGTAGGTACAAAGTAGACAGGAGGAGGTTATGAATAGTATAGGAGCCATAGCTGGTGTGGCTCAGTGGACTGAGTGCCGGCCTGTGAACCAAAGAGTTGCTGGTTCGATTCCCAGTCAGGGTACATGCCTGGGTTGTGAGCCAGGTCCCCAGTGAGGGGCACCTGAGAGGCAACCACACATTGATGTTTCTCTCCTCTTTCTCCCTCCCTTCCCCTCTCTCTAAAAGTAATAAAATCTTGTAGAAGAATAGTATAGAAAATGGAGAAGCCAAAGAACTTATATGTATGACCTATGGACATGAACTAAGGGGTGTGGGGAAAATGCAAGGAACAGGGGATAAAGGGGCAAAAAATAATGGGACAACTAATAGCATAAACAATAAAATATACTTAAAAATAAATAAAATCCTTAAACTTTGAAGGAACCTAACATTATCCGTGACTCAAGGGTTGGGGCATGTGGCTCAGGTTTAAAGTAATCAGTATAAATCTATTTACTGGCCACTGGCATTGCTTCATCACGGGCGACGCGTGACATAAACAGGCCAATCAGGGTAATTTTTGGACCTCAGCTTGGAATTCAGGGACAGAAGTGCTGTCACCAGACTGGACATAAGAGAGGCAGCATGTAGCTTGACTGGAGCTTGCATCCATCTTACCAATAGCCAGGGGCCTGTCTGCCTTAAGCTACAGAGTGGAGGGCTCCCTCTCCCTCCCAAAGCAACTATATCATTAAACGTTTGGACTGACCATTGTTAATCTCTCTGGAATTTCCTAATGGGAGCTAATTTATTTGACCTTTCTGTTTAAGTCTGTTTGTGTGGGGTTTCACTAATGATGCTGAGTCAATTTTCATGTGACTATTTGTCATCTGTATAGCTCTGGTGAAATGTCTATTCAAATCTTTTGCTCATTTCTCTACTGGGTTGTTGATTTTCTTATTATTGGGTTTTGGGAGTTCTTTATATGTTTTACATAAAAGTCCTTTACCAGACATGTGAGCTGTAATTTTCTTCCAATTTGCAGCTTGTCTGTAGAGTTTCTTAACATTTTCTTTTGAAGAGAGAAGTTTTTGATTTTGATGAAGTTCAATATATCGAGTTTTTATTTTTTGGATTGTGCTTTATAAATTATATCTAAGAAATCTTTATTTAACCCAAATTCACAAAGACTTTTTCCTATGTTTTCTTCCAGAAATTTCATAGTTTCACATTTTATATTTAAGTATATGGTTCATTATTTTTGAATATAGTGTAAAGTATGGGTCAACATCAACTTTTTCCATATGTATGCCCAATTTCTCCATTACCATTTGATGAAAGACTATCCTTTTTTCATGGCATTGTCTTTAAATCATATTCAAAACTCAACTGACCATATGTGTGCAGGTCTATTTCTGGCTTCTCTATTTTTTCCCATTGACATATGTCTTGATCCTTGTGCCAATACCACACGGTCTTAATTACTACTGTAGATTTATAGAAGGGTTTCTCTGCAGTGACATTTCTAATATGTTGGGCCAAATAACTCTTTGCTCTGGGGGGCTGTCCTGTGCATTACAGAATGTCTAGCAGCATCCTTAGCCTCTACCAACTAGATGCCAGTAGCAGGAGCATCCCCAAACCCCAAATCATGACCATAAAAAAATGTTTCCAGACATTGCCAAATGTCCTCTAGGTGGGAAGATCATCCTCAGTGAGGACAACTGCTTTATAGTAATCTTGTAATCAGGTAGTGTGACTCTTCCAACTTTTTCAAAATTGGTTTGGCTAGCCTAGTTCCTTTGCTTTTCTATTTAAACTTTAGAGTCAGTTTGTCAATTTCTACCAAAAGTCCAGACAGGAGTTTGATTGGGACTGCTCTGAATCTATAAATCAATTTAGATAATTGACATCTTAACAATATTGAGTCTTCACTCCATATATTTAGTTCTTTGATTTCTTTCATTATTGTCTTGCAGTTTTTACTGTACAGATCTATGCAGATTTATACCTAAGTTTTGCATTTTTTGATGTTATTATGAATAATATTTATAAATTCTGATAAATTATTTTTTCAAGGAAGTAAGTTTGGGATAAGATTGAGAGTCATCAAGTGTATTTGTTTATAACAGTTATATAAAATAAACATAAATATAGTGAAATTATAGTATAAGGGTCTCTAAAAAGAAAGATGATTGATTTTATATATTGATCTTATATCCTGTGATCTTGCTAAACTCACTTATTAGTTTTAGTGGTTTCTTCTATAAATTCCTTGGGATTTTCTGTCACAAAAGACAACTGCATCTGGTGTTAATATAGACAGTATTGTTTCTTTTTCTTGCCTTACAGCATTTGCTAGACCTTCTAGCACACTGTTGAATATGTATGGTGAAAACAGATATTCCTGTCTTGCTACCAATTTTAGGGTGGAAGTATTCAGTCTTTCACTATTAAGTGTAATATTAGCTGTAGATTTTTTGTAGATAATCTTTCTCAGGCTGAGGGAGTTCCTTTCTATTTTTAGTTTTTCAACCTGGATAGATGTTGAATTTTTTCAAATGATTTTTCTGCATGTATTGAGATCGTCATATGTTTTTTCTTATTTATCCTGTTAATACGTTGAATTGTATTTGTTGGTTTTCCAATGTTGAACCAACAGTGCAGTCCCAGGGAAAACCCTAGTTGGTCATGTTGCATTTCTTTTTTTCATATACTGTTAGATTCAATTTGCTAATATATTTTTTAAGGCTTTTTATAGTTGCCTTTAAACATGTTTGATCCTCTGTCATACTGTAAATGAAGAGCAGGGCCTGTCACAAACGTAGATACTCTGAATTAAGAGCAGCAGGGATTTATTTATTTAACAGTACTCAGTGGTTCTCTGGGTGAGTACTGGGGAGGCCAATGATCAAATGAATAAAGCACTTCCTGCTCTCACAGAGCTGAGATCGTGGAGACAGATCCATAAAGAGATTATAAAAGATGGTGGTAAGTGTGCTGATGAAGAAATGTGCAGGGAATCAGGGATGCAAAGGAGTAGTATCCATCAGTGATGCAGAAAGGGGCAGGCATAGAAGGCTGCAGAAGGTGACGACTGACTGAGTCTTAAAAATGATCAGGATTTAGGAGGTGAAGGTAAAAGGCAGGAGTGGATGCAGGAAGGATGAGAGGGGAGACATTCCAGGGAGAGGGAACAGCATAGGCAGACATGGGGAAGATGGTAGCATGATGTGGGAAGGATTTGCAAGTAGTTTGAGGGACTAGAGTATACAATTTGAATCAGAGAGTGGCAAGAGATGAGGTTGGGGATATGAAAACAATTTAAAAAATACTACATCATCAAGTTCAAAGTTTTCTATGTGTCAAACATAAATTAGTAATTAAAATGTTGATAATTTTATGAGGCACGAAAATGCATAAAGACATACAACAACTATCACAACAATGAAGTAATATATAAGACAGATGTTAGCTGATTTTAAAATGATGTTCTGAGACTCCCAGTCAAGATGATAGTGTAGGCAGACATGGCTTACCTCTTTGCACAACCACATCAAAATTACAACTAAAATATACATCCATCACTCAGAACTGTCAGAAATCAAGCTGAATGGAAGTCTGACAACTACAGAATAAAAGAAACCAGATCCATCCAGACTTGCAGGAGGGATGCAGATATGGAACAGGCTGGTCCCACACTCATGTGTGGAGGATAAAAAAAATTCAGGAAGGATATCTTCAGAGCGAGGGGTCCTAGCCCCATACCAGATACACCAGTGTCCCACCAGGGTTCCAGTGTCAGGAAGATAAGTCCCCACAACTTCTGGTTGCAAAAACCAGAGGAGATTGAGTTGGTGGAGGAAACTGTGGGAACCCCAAGCAGTTCCTCTTAAAGAACGCACACATGGACTCACCTACTCAGAGTCAATCCCTCTGAGCTGCAGCACTGGGTTTACAGCTTGAAGGGCACCACTGGCACACTAGGAGAGGCTGAAGTCAGTCTGGCATTGAGGCAAGCAGAGACTACTGTCCCTTTTCTGAGCACCCCCCACCCCCGGCCCCACAGAGCCACAGCACTACAGCGCTTGCAAGCTGGTGTCATATCTGACACTCCATCATCCTGGCTAACACTGGGTGTCCCTCTTTGGAGATCCCCACAGACTCTGCCATAACCAATTTATGGGCCAGACTCTGGCCCACCCGAGCTGCTTTTCTATGTGAATAGCTGGTCTTGGCTTATGCTTCACAACTTCCTAAATCCTATCAAACAAGCAACAGCTGGCCTCAGTGAGGCTCAGGACCAGCACTAGCAGCAGCCAGATTACTTTCACAGGTTGGCTTTACTTGGATATCTCCGAGCCCAGCACAAGTAGCAGCCACCTCAGATTGCTTTACAGCTCAGGCAGGGTGGCCCAGGGCAAAACACAGGTGGGGGTTGACTTTGGCCTGCATCACCCAGGAAATCCTAGGGCCACTGCACCCAGTGGACAGCTCCAGATTGTGTCGGAGCACCACCATCTACCCCTGCACAGCTGTTCCTCGACAGAGGGCAGAGGTTGGTGGTAAGTGGTCACAGCCAGTCCTGTAGACGACTGGCTGGGGTAAATCCCTCCCATTGACTTGCCAACAGCAGCCAATGCTCAACTACAAGAGAAGGTGTACTCAGGCCACAAAAGGACACACCTCGAGTACCCAGCTTGGGTTATAGGGGAGGCGGTGCCACTGGACCCTACAGGACACCTACTATATTAGGCCACATTACTAAGATATGGACTCAAAGCAACTCTACCTAATACATAGAAACAAACACAGGGAAGCTGCCAAAACAAGGTCACAAAGAAACATGGCCCAAATAAAAGAAAAGATCAAAACTCCAGGAAGAGAACTAAAGAAAATGGACATAGGCAAACTAGCAGATGGAGAGTTCAAAACATTGGTTATAAGGATGCTCAAGGAACTTAGTGAGGACCTAAGCAGCATAAAAAAAGATCCAGTCAGGAACAAAGGATTCAGTAAATCAAATAAAGAACTAGTTACAGGGAAACAACAGTAGACTGGATGAAGCTGAGAATCAAATCAATGTTTTGGAACATAAGGAAGCAAAAAAACAACCCATCAGAACAACAAGAAGAAAAAAGAATCCAACCCACCCTCTCCAAAACAACGATAGTTTAAGGAGCTTCTGGAACAACTTCAAGAGGTCCAACATTCACATCATAGAGGTGCCAGAAGAAGAAGAGAAAGAGCAAGAAATTAAAACTCTATATGAAGAAATAATGAAAGAAAACTTTCCTAATTTGGGTAACAGGTATTTTTTACCTTTACTCTCACTTTATCTCATAATCTGACCTCCCACAAACTCACTGCTTTCTAGATCCAACTCAAAATCCCTCCCCTCCCTAACAAGAGTCTTATCTCTTTTCCACCCTTTCTAAAAAGTGGCCACTTGAGTGAAATATCACAGTTAACACTACACATATCCAAATGATCTCCTATCTCTTCTCTATGGGTTGGTACTTTAAATACCATAAAATACACTCCCACTGTCTTAAACCATTTTGCCTTTCCCCTCCAACTGAACACAAGCAAACAATAGGAAAACAAAGAAACAATCCCCAAATGAAAGGAGGAAGCCTCAGAAAGAACATTAAATGAAACAGAGGCAAGTCAACTATCAGATATTGAGTTCAAAGCAATGTTTATCGGGAAGCTCAATGAGCTGAGAGAAGTATCAAAAACTACAATGAACTCACTGTACACCATATCAACATGAAAAAGGAAATAGAAACTATCAACAAGGACCAAGAGGAAATGAAGAACACAATTTCTGAATTGAAGAACACAGTAGAAGGAATCAAAAGCAGGCAAGATGAAGCAGAGGATCGAATCAGCAAGCTGGAAGAAAAGGTAGAAAAAAACACCCAGATAGAGCAAATAAAGGAAAACAGGCTCAGAAAGAATGAAGAGGGGTTAAGAGAAATGTAGGAAAACATGAAATGTAATAATATCCATATAAGAGGGATACCAGAAAGGGAAGAAGAGCAAGGAATAGAAAATCTTTTTGAAAAACTAAAGATGGAAAACTTCCCTAATTTTATGAGAGAAAAAGTCACACAAATCCAGGAAACACAGAGAGTCTCAATCAAGAGGAAGTCAAAGAGGCCACTTCAAGACACATCATAATTAAAATGGCAAAATTCCAAGAAAAAGAGAGAATCCTAAAGGCAGCAAGGGAGAATCAGAAAGTAATGTACAAGGGAGCCCCAATAAGACTGGCAGCTGACTTCTCAATGGCTTCCAAGCCAGAAGGCAATGGCAAGAAATATCCCGCGTAATGAAAACCAAGGGCCTGCAACCAAGATTACTCTATCTAGCAAGGCTCTCAATGAAAATGTAATGTCAAATAAGGAGCATCCCAGACAAAAGAAGCCTCAAAGAATATACTTCCTCCAAACCAGCTCTGCAAGACATGCTAACAGTCTGCTTTAAGAACAGGAATAAAAACAGTGAGAGAGAGAGGAACACAGGTACGAGAAAATGGCAATGAATAAGTACCTATAAATAATAACACTAAATGTAAATGGTTTGAATGCCCCAGTCAAAAGATATAGAACAGCTGAATGGATAAGAAAGCATGACCCGCACATATGCTGCCTACCTCAGGACAAAAGACCTACACAGACTGAAGGTGAAGGGCTAGAAACAAATATTCCAAGCAAATGGACAGGCAAAAAGCCAGGGTAGCAATACTCATATCAGACAAAACAGGATTCAAAAAAAGAGCCATAAAAGGAGACCCAGAAGGTCACTTCATAATATTCAAGAGAAGAATCGATCAAGAAGACATAAACATTGTAAATATGTATGCAACCAACATAAGAGCACCCAAATAAATAAAGAAAATCTTGGAGGACTTCAAGAAAATACTGATAGCAACACAATTATAGTAGGGAATTTTAACACCCCAATGTCAAAAATGGATAGATCTTCCAAACAAAGTATCAACAAAGATATTGTGACACTGAACAATGCCCTAGATCAAATGTATTTAACTGATATATATAGAGCCTTCCATCCCAAAGACGCAATATAACATTCTTTTCAAATGCACATGGAACAGTTTCAAAGATAGACCATATGATAGGACACAAAACGAGCCTCAACAAATTCAAGAAAATTGAAATCATATCAACTATTTTCTCTGACCACAAGGTACAGAAACTAGAAAATAACCTCAAGGAAAAAACCCTCAAACACTCAAACCCATGGAGATTGAATAGCATGCTCTTAACCAATGAATGGGTCAAGAATGAGATTAAGGAAGAAATCAAGAAGTTTCTGGAAACAAAAGATCATGAACTCACAACAATCTAAAACTTACGGGACACAGCAAAGGCAGTCCTGAGTGGGAAGTTCATAGTGATACAGGCCTATCTTCAAAAAGATAGAAACATTTCAAATAAACAACCTAACCCTACACCTACAAGAACTGGAGGAACAACAACAAAGACAGCCCAGAGCAAGTAGAAGGAAGGAAATAACCAAGATCAGAGCAGAATTAAATGACATAGAGACTAAAAGCACAATTCTAAGGATCAATAAATCCAGGAACTGGTTCTTTGAAAAGAGAGACAAAATTGACAAGCCTTTATTCAGACTCATCAAGAAAAAGAGAGGACCCAAATAAACACAATCAGAAATGAAAGAGGAGAGATTACAACTGATACCACAGAAATACAAAGGATTGTAAGAAATTATTGTGAAGAACTATATGCCAAGAAATTTGAAAACCTGGGTGAAATGGACAAATTTCTAGAGAAATATAATCTCCCAAAACTGAATGAAGAAGAAGCAGAAAGTCTGAACCAACCAATAACAGCTGATGAAATTGCATCAGTAATCAAAAAGTTTCTGATACACAAAAGCCCTGGACCAGATGGTTTCACAAGAGAATCTTACAAAACATTTAAGGAAGAGCTAACCCCTATCCTTCACAGATTATTCCAAAAAATTCAAGAAGATGGAACACTCCCAAACACTTTCTATGAAGCCAGCATCATCCTAATCCCAAAACCAGATAAAGACATAACAGAGGAAGAAAACTACAGGCCAATAACACTGATGAACAAAGATGCTCAAATCTTCAACAAAATATTGGCAAACCGCATCCAGCAACATGTTAAAAAGGTCATACACCATGATCAAGTGGGATTCATCCTCAGGATGCAAGGATGGTACAATATTCGCAAATCAATAAACGTAATACATCAGATAAACAAAACAAAAGACAAAAATCACATGATCATATCCATAGATGCGGAAGAAGCATTTGATAAGGTACAGCACCCGTTTATGATAAAAACACACTCAGCAAATTGGGAATAGAGGGAGTATTCCTCAACATAATAAAGTCCACATATGAGAGACCTACAGCCAACATCACACTCAATCGGTGAAACTTACTGCTTTCCCACTAAGATCAGGAACAAGACAAGGATGCCCGTTTTCATCACTCCTATTCAACATAGTATTGGAAGTCCTAGCCACAGCAATCAGACAAGAAAAAGAAATAAAAGACATCCACATTGGAAAGGAGGAAGCAAAACTGTCATTGTCTGCAGATGATATGATAGTGTACATAGAAAATCCTATAGACTCCACCAAAATTTACTCAGCCTAATAAGTGAATTTGGCAAAACAGCAGGATACAAAGTCAATACTCAGAAATCAAAGGCATTTTGAAACCAACAATGAAATATCAGAAAGAGAAATCAGGAAAAAATTCCACTTGATATAGCAACAAGAAAAAGTATCTAGGAATAAACCTAACCAAGAAGAAAAAAGACCTGTACTCAGAAAACTACACAACATTCAAGAAAGAAATTAAGGAAGACATAAAAAAATGGAAGCATGTACCATGTTCTTGGATTGGAAGAATTAATGTCATCAAAATGTCCACACTACCCAAAGCAATTTATAGATTCAATGCAATCCCTATTAAAGTGTGATGACATATTTCACAAATATAGAACAAACATGTCAAAAGTGTATATGGAACCATAAACAACCCTGAATAGCTGCAGCAATTTTGAGGAAGAAGAACAAAGTAGGAGGGATCACAATACCTGACATCAATCTGTATTACAGGGCCACTGTAATCAAAACAGCCTGGTACTGGCATAAGAACAGACACATAGATCAATAGAACAGAACAGAAAGCCCAGAAATAAAACCAAGTCTCTACCATCAATTAATATTTGACAAAAAGCAGCAGCATAAAATGGAGCAAAATAGCCTCTTCAACAAATGGTGTTGGGAGATCTGGACAACTACATGCAAAAAAATGAAACTCGATCACTAACTTACACCATACACAAAAATAAGTTCAAGGTGGATAAAACACTTAAATATAAGTTATGATACCATAAAAGTTCTAGAGGAAAACATAAGCAGGAAAATCTCAGACATTCCACCCAGCAACATCTTCACTGATATGTCCCGTAAAGCAAGAGTCAAAAAGGAAAGAATAAACAAATGGAACCTCATTAAATTAAAAAGCTTCTTCATGGCCAAAGAAAACAGTATTAAAATGAAAAGAGAACCAACTATATGGGAAAACATATTTGCCAATGTTACCTTGGACAACGGTTTGATCTCCAAAATATATAAAGAACTCACAAAACTCCACTCCATGAAGACAAAAAATCCAAATAAAAAATGGGCAAAGGATTTGAACAGACACTTCTTCAAGGAGGACATACAGAGGTCCCAGAGACATATGAAAAGATGCTCAGCATCATCACACATCAGAGAGATGCAAATTAAAACCACAATGAGATACCATTTCACACCAGTGAGAATGGCCATCATAAACAAATCAACAAAAAAGTGTTGGAGAGGATGTGGAGAAAAGGGAACCCTACTTCACTGTTGGTGGGAATGCAGACTGGTGAAGCCACTGTGGAAAACAGTATGGAATTTCCTCAGAAAACTAAAAATGGAACTGCCTTTTGAGCCGGCAATTCCACTGCTGGGATAATATCCCAAGAACCCTGAAACACCAATTCAAAAGAACCTATGCACCCAATGTTCATAGCAGCACAGTTTACAATAGTCAAGTGTTGGAGGCAACCTAAGTGCCCATCAGTAAATGAGTGGATCAAAAAACTATGGTACATTTACACAATGGAATTCTATGCAGCAGAGAGAAAGAAGGAGCTCCTACCCTTTGTGACAGCATGGATGGACCTGGAAAACATTCTGCTAAGTGAAATAAGCCCGGTGGTGAAGGACAAATACCATATGATCTCACCTTTAACTGGAACATAATCAACAAAAGAAAAAAGCAAGCAAACTATAACCAGAGAAACTGAAATTAAGAACAATCTAACAATAGATGGGGGGGGAGGAGGGGACATTTGGGGGAAGGGTTTTCAGGAACAACTATAAAGGACACATAGACAAAACCAATGGGAGGGTGGAAGCAAGGAAGGGAGGTGGGTTTGGCTGGGGTGCGGGGAGGAAAATCCAGACAACTGTAATCGAACAATAAAATTATCATTTAAAAAGAAAAGTGAATAAATGTTAATTTGACGGTAATAAAAACTTAGGAAATAACACATCGTCAACTTTTATACTCTACTGGACTTTATCTTTTTCGTAATTCAGTAGGCATTTATAGAATCCGTAGTTTATCAGCCTCAAATCACTTTTTAGAAAGAGATGGCAATATATAATATGAACAGCAGAGTCCAAGCAGATTTTATCCAATAACACACTAAAAATGGCTTTTATGAAAGGTAAATCCTTTTCTCAGAAAAGTAGAGTATAGATTACTGAACATCCGAGCTAAATTTGGAAAGGTAAATTATTCAAGTTAATGTCAACTCCCTACCTAGACCTTTACAGCTGGTGCATTAAGTAAGGATTCTTTGAAAAGAATAAACAAAACAAAACAGTGACTATAGATAGTTAAGTTTGAGAGACCATATGTCAAAAACACAAAATTATAAAGTGTCATAAAAACTAAGACTTAATAGTTACTAAATATTAGAGCATATAAATCAGTCGAAACTCCATGTATTAACTGACTTAGAATTAATTCTCAGGAAGCACTTCACATCAAAACCAGAACTAATCCAGGTAATGGTCAGATAGCAGTGACTTTGAAAGACAATCATACAGAAAACCTCATGGTTTTACCAAATGCCAAGATACTTTTTTAATTGTTGACATACAGAAGGAACTGTAAGTAATTACTGGTTGGGTGAAAAAACCCTCAATGAAATTTATGCACCTGAAAAAATACACATTTTATGACTAGTCTTAAAAAGACCTCAGAGTACTAGGCTCATAGAACACTGACGAAGCTGTTTAAAATATAATTAGTCAGTTCTGTTTTTAAGTGTGCCACACTGATACAATGATGGTACTTAGCACCTGTCTGTGGAAACATCACACTAATGTTGTGCTATGCAGGATATTTAAAATGTTTTCATTTAAATGCCATTTGCTCCATTTCAGGATAAATTTAAGTTCACCTTTATCGTATAAAGCTTGATATTGTCTCTATTATGTGCCATTTGGGAATAACTGTGAATGTGCAACCTGGCTTGGGCAAATGTAGTACTTCATGGCATAATCCAAATTATCACCGGTGTTTCTCAAGTCACAGCTGAGAATCCTAGCATTAGAATAAGCACCTGGGATGCTTGTTAAAATTCAGGTTCCTAGGTGCCACACCCACCCAAATGAATCTGGGTGTGTGTGTGTGTCAGTGTGTGTGTTGGGGGGAGAATGGGAATCTATACCTGTAACAAGAATACAAGTAACTTCTAAGCACACTAAAGTTTGAGGACTACTGCACTAAGTGAAAACTTTCTGAGGCAGGCACCTCATTTATACATCCCTAAGTTAGCACATGACACACAGCTAGTTCATGGCATACATCAACTTATGTTAATATAGAAATGTCCAAGTCACAAAGAACTCAGACAACTTGGAATTTATATTTGAAGAGAGAGTGGCTTTATGTATTTCTCCTCGAAAGGAAGAAAGAATCAAAAGCAGTATAGCTTGCTAGGACAGTGACATCTTGCTCATCCTTGTATTTCCAGCACCTCACTCAGGGCCAAAGAAGCTTAGCAAATATTTGCAAAATGAAGCAGGAGGATATGTCCTGATATGAGCCAAGGTGGAGCATTAGACAAGTCCCATGCATCAAGCTCACTACTCACTACTGCTCTTGTTTTGCGGAATCATTCTAATAGTGAGAATCCACTACATAACTTTTAGAGCATTCCCAGTCAAGGAAAAGTGGATGGTTAGACAACTTGATTGATTACAATCATCAAGCTTGGATGAGATGTAAATAGAGGAAGCATCCAATATGTTCTGCTACCACATGTGTTCTGCAGATGTAAACATTTTGTTTGTTACTGGCAACTGTTTCTAAATAGAAACAATTTGGCTAATATAAGTGAGACTTGCCTGGTTAACTTCATATATTTGCTATATGCAACGGTGATAGTTGCTACTCTGTGAAACACCAGTTGAGTTTGCTTCACACAGTTGATTCTCATTCTCATGATTCATGGTAGTTACATCGTATAAAGTCGCCATGAAGAATGAATTAGTGAATACTGAACCACCCCTCCTTGGGGAAATAAGAGGGTTAGGTTCCCGAGAGCCTCTGGTTATAAAATTATGGTGGACCAATGTACATAACTTTGTTTTACATGTGTTTCTGTTTAAAGACATTTAATTTAGTATATATTGTTGGTTCATTAACATTGAACCCATGGCCAAAAGCACTGATGACTAAACAGAGCTTATATAACACAAGTATTTTTTCTGTAAGGTACATCACAGACTTCCTGTGCTTAGAAACACTAGACAACACTATACTTGGAGGCCATTTGAAACAGCAAAATCACTAGCTAAAAGTGCAACGATGTGAAAACATGGCACTAAATAGAAAAGGACACCTGTTTACAGCATGAAAGCTGAACCAAGAAGGCAGAATGTTACCCTGTTCCACCTCAGTTAGGAATAGGTAAGCTCACGTTTTTTGCCATTCTGTGCATGTCCCCAATGACCACAAAAGTACCTTGATGAGTACTGATACGGGGAGTTACAAAGACATTTTACCAAGTGGGCAGATAGTGAGGATGGACTGCATTTTCCACTTTCCCCTCTAGAGTCCCTCTCAGCCCCATCGTCCCTTGCTCTGTGCTTCGGGAGGTGGATGCTCAGGACTACTGGCTTGTTTGCTCCCTGTCCTCTAGCACCTGGCTGAGCTTGCCAATGGAAGGCCTAGGGGCAGTCTGGGGGTCAGGAAGAGTGAGGGTAGGGCGGTTACTTGATGGCTCCCTCCCTGCAACAGTGCGAGGATTGTACTCGCTCCTAAATAAAGCCCACAGGTCCTATTAGGCTGTGCCTCCGTGTTAGGATCTCTCTCTCCCCAACCTAAATCCAGAGGCTGAAGGGTGGTAACCCAGCTGCTGTTAACCTCAAGGAAACTGTAATATTCCTTGTTGGTTTCCCTAAGCCCTGTCCAAACTTTTAAAAATAGTCCCTTATTAGGGATTTGTCACTTTCCCAAGCATGACACCTATTTCCTTCTAGAACCCTGACTGTCTCGCATAATGAGGGAGGGATCTCAAACTACTTGGACTGTGTAGAATTTTTATACCACAGCAGACTCAGAGTTCTGTCTGCACAGGATCCAACTTGTGAAACAAAATTGCAAAAAGAAATGGAATTTTCCTTTTTTTTTTTTTTAATCCTCACCCTAGGATGTTTTTTAACTGATTTTGGAGAGAGAAGAAGGGAGAGAGAGACAAGGAGAGAGACAGAAAGAAAGAAACATCAATCGGTTGCCTCCCATATGTACCCTGACCACATATCGAACCCACAACCTAGGTACATGCTCTGACTGGGAACTGAACTGCAACCTTTTGGCATATGGGACGATGCTCCAACCAACTGAGCTACCTGGCCAGGGAGGGATGTTCCTTTTTATCTAATTAAAAACAGTTTGAGGGAGTCTGCCCTTCAGATCAGACTTAGGAAAGATAAACTGCAACCAATACAAACTCCCTGAGGCCTGCTGAGAGGAGAACTGTGTATTTTTCAGTTGCTTCTCTAAAATCATTTAGGGGAATATTAAAGGCATTTAAATATATCTAATAATGCAAATTAAATGGATAATGATTTTTTATTAATCTATGGGTATTCCCGTCTCTGGCAGAGATTTTCAACTTTCTCTTTTTCTTAAAACGTCCTAATAGCTAAAGAAAAAATGTACATGACAATTTCTGTTTTCCTGGCTTTTAGAACACGTGTCATTCTTTTTGTTCCTGGTTGGTTTCAATCTTGATGTGTAGGGCTTGCTCAGGACTTTATAATCCTGCTGTGTAACATCCTAATCATTACAGATTGTCATGTACTATGGACCTTGTTAAAGATTTTCCAACTTTATGCTTCAAGGTCAGGGTGGAAATTCCATATTCTGAAAATAACTGATAAAGTTAATCTCTATCACATGTTTAGCTATTGCTCAGAGTGGGTGCCATTCACAAATTTCCCAATAAAATCAGTACATGATTTCACAGGCTAAATCTGTAGGCTATAGTGATTATTCCAGGCAATTATTTAATCAGATGAGCAAACTTGAGCTTCATTTTATGATTCCTGTGGGACAGGTTCCTGAGAACTGTTTACTTTTAAATCTTTAATTGTTCTTGACACCACTGATTTTTTCTTTATTGAATTCTAAACAAAGTGCTGTACTCCAAAGGTCTGACTTGGCATATGGAGGGCAAAGATAGTTTCTGCAAGGAGAAGATCCACTCAAGCCTCTTCTCAAGAAAAAACCCAGTTACAACTGGCCGTGAAGTCAGGGGTTCAAAGCCAAGTGCACGTGTGCTCTGTTGCATTACCTCAGTGGCAGGTTTCACATTTCACAGTAAAAAATAAAAAAATCACCACCTGTCCAGGCGTTTCAAGGTGAGGAGACTGCTAACCTGTTAATGCCATGTAATAACCTTATTTCGGTTAAAATTATTTTAACATTTAAATATAAAAAACACTCAATATATTACACTCTTTTCTCATGTTTTTAATCTAGAGCATTATTTGAGACCAGACATTTTATGATAGAGGTACTTAGACTTTTGGGGCTTAAGACCCTTTTATATGTCATAAAAATTATTGATAATACCTTAAAAATTACTAAGGCGCTTTATGTATGTGAGTATTATCACTCAATATTTATAATATTAGGAATGAAAACTGAAAAAAGTAAAAATACTTATCTATTAATTTAATTAAACTAACGACAGTAAACTTAATGCATGTTAACAAAGATAACATTTAAAAATTTCATTTCCAAAAATATTTAGGGAAGAGTGGCATTGTTTTATGCTTTTGTGACTCTCTGTAATGTCTGACTTTATCATGGGAGAAACCTGGATTCTCATAGCTGCTTTCTCCATTCAATCTGTTCTATGTGTTGTTTTGAATGACATGTATATACAAAGAAAATCCAGCCTCACATAGACACTCAGTTGGAAAAGTAAGGACCTCAAAGACTTCCTGAGCCCAGGGCAGGATGTCTGTGCATAGGCCCTACCTACCTATTGGCAAGAACACGATGAAAAGTCATCATATTAATTGTAGGACTCCACAACACAAAAACAAGTATAACAGAGGCAAAAGATATTTACTGTTTTCTCTGTTCTTTCTTTCAAGATGAAGAAAGAGACAATTTTATTGTCTATTTTCTCTAAAAGAAGGGCAGGATTGAAAAGCTTTCCCATGACTGTTCCATTCTGCCCTGAGTTGAGGGGAGGCAGGCATGCATAAAAAGCCCTACTAGCACATACTCAAGAAAGAGGAAATTCAGGGAACATAAGCACATAACTGGACTTTATTCAAATTTCTAGCTTTATTTCAAAACTCCCTCATTACAGATAGGTAACTGCAAGGTGATCCTGTTTTGGCAAGACACAGAAATTGCTTCAATGATCTAATGTCAAACTTTTTGGTCTCTACTGGGGGTGGGACAGGGTGATCTTATTTCTTAATGGTGCCAGAACCTGGGCTACCGAGCACAAGTGGAGGCAGGAACCAGAGCCTGATGGGCTGTCCTGTTCCAAGCTCAGTCTGGCTTCCCATGTGTTTGACTGTCTGGAAACACTGGGAATACATCTAGTATCCAACATACTGATTTAAAAGTCAGGTGAAAACAGCAACAAAACCCATGAACTGGAGAAGTAAATTGCTGGAAAGAATGAGAAACTTTATGGCCAAAATACTAAGCCTTTCACCACAAGAGTTTGAACCTTCAGCCTCACTTCACTACTAAGTAGCTCCTCAAACTCTCTTTTTGGACTATAGGAGGGACTCCTAGAAAGGGAGAACGGGAGAATCTTTGGCTGCTCTGTTTCAGTTGTCTGGAGCATTATTTTAATTAGACAAAGTATGTAAACTAAGGGAAATTCATGCATCCACCTTGGGAAATGTAGCCCTTATATTTCACGTCTAATAAGAGCATGGTCTCTCGTGAAACATAAAGTCGGCATGCAGGACCCACGTGTGTGACAGCGGAATTTCCTGTGGGTAAATCAGGATGGCATATTTCTTAAATTTAAAACTTGCCCTTGCTGAAGCCTCTCTCTCCTTGAATCAAAAGAACTTATGCTAATGCATGCCTAGCTTTCTCAGACCAGTGAGTCAGCCCAAGCCTACTATCTTTCCATTTGCATATCTATCCTCTTGATGCGCTATCTTGGGCATCTACCACCTAATGTAAATCTACGGTCCATGCATGGTTAATGAAGACCATTCATATGTAAAGTGCCCGAGAAATGGCAATAAAAAGCCGGTCAACACATGGCTCAGGGCTTCTCCAAGATGATAATGGAGGGGATGCATGGTCCCAGATTTCTCTAAGTCCTGCGTGTTTCCGTGTGAGCTTATTCACGCAGTCAGTCACGGCCATACGAATCCTGCTGGCCAGAATTCGAGACAGTAAACAGCAGGTGCAGAGAGAAAAGCCTTTGTATGATATACTGGAAGGGCAAACAGCAGATTCTGAGATATTCAGGTAACTGAAAACCTACAGGGGCTGGAACACTCACCTCATTGAAATGGACATCCTGCATTCCGACATCTTCCATCATGGAGGCTTCCTCATCTATGTTTGGAGTAATCATCCTGAAGGCTGTGCATCCTTGTCTAAACATGCCTAGAATCAAAAGAACAAGGGAGAGAGTTATTAACCTGTAAGTGGATGAACCTTGAGGGTTCCTCATGCCCTGTATGTTTTTGAATTACATGAAATAACTGATTTTGAAATCTCCTGTTTCTCAGGCCAGAATTTCCATGGGAGCCTGGGGACCACTGTGTGCTTTTCTTCATTCGCTTCTTCATATTTTAACTTTTGCCTTCCTCAATTTCTTTCTTTTTCTCACCCCCCTTCATTTTTCACCCACCTTTATTACAATGTATGCAATCTTTAAACTGTAAATGAAGTGAAATAGGTAATGAATCAAATTAATTAAAATAACCAAATAAACAATTTGATTTGGTTAGATGGCATTTGCTCAGATACAAAGAAAAAAAAAGAAGTAAAAGCCAATCAAAGCAAAATATAGGACTCAAAAATAACTGTTTCTTTCAAGGTGTCATCTCACCCACTCTGGCTGGGGTTAATCCAGAACTCAGATTAGAACTTGCCCTTTTCCTTCATGAAGCAGTCTACAAAGCCAAGATGTACTCAACAGCCTCTGCAATGAACTGAGAAGCTGCCTTAGCTTGTTCCAATGGGCTGTCTAAGGTAAGGAGAGGTTTCTGTCCTCCCCACAGCTGCAGAGCCAGGGCACAGAAAGCACAAAGAGTTCAGGGCCCAGGCACTCAGTTCTCTGGGCTGGAATGGGGTAAGGTTGGAACTGAGATAAATACCTGGGATAAGGTAATAACAATAATGGCATATTTGGGGCCTCTAATCATCTTGGAGACACTGGGAAAAGTTTTATGTTAGTTGGATAATTTCAGCTGGGAAAAAATAATCAAGTGAAGGACTTGAACAATCTTGTTATTCTATTTTTTGATCACTGTTTACAATAATACAAAACAGACGTCAAAATTTGAATTGAGACCTCCCATATTTTGGGAAAAAGGAACACAGTGAATTTTAAAATCAGGTCTTAAAGAAGCAGGTCCTAAAGTCAGAGACTTCTCTGCTGAATATTGGTCAAGGTTTCTAAGGCATTCATGGGTTGACTAGCGTCTCTGCCACTATCCTAGTTTAGCCTCACTTTTGTTTTATGCAAATAAAAAGCATTAATTTAGGAGCTTGACATTAATGTAAACAAAGCAAAATTATAAAATCCAACCACTAATTTTAGGCTACAGGATACATTTAAATATTAGCTTAACTCTACTGGAACAACTACAAGGGTGGCCAAGTGCTTTTCTCTCATTGCCCACTGAACCGAGGGGTGAGGAAATGAAGGGAGGAAGAAGAGCCAAGGCCAAGGCCAAGACCATCCATACAGAGCTGAAAAAGAAAATCCCCACATCTCTGAGTGTCATGTAGGTGGGGCAGCTGGGGCCCTTGGGACCAGGCACCTCCCTGGCGCCTCCTCTGGCAGGTGCTGTGGCAATAGGGGAAGAGGGCTGGCTCCTATTGGGGGGCTTTGTCTGCTTCTAAACATGAGGAAATACATTACCTGATAATATAGGTCCTAACAGGAAATTGTGCTGGTAGTGAGAAACTATGGAACCCTTCCTGAATTTCTTTCTCTGTAAGGCTCTGACGCATGACAAGCCAAGACTCCCTTAAATTTCATTCCAAATAGCCAGCTGGGCCAGAAATACAGAAATTCCCTGGCCTGGGCACCTGCGACTTTCCATCATTTCTCACTTTGTAAATGTGCTCCTCGTTAGCCAGATCGGGTGCTGCTGTGTTCCAGTCCATATGTGCACATGGCCAGCTTTTCTAAGAACCCCGTGTTCCAAAACTTAACACTCTTTCAGCCCTCACTGATTCTGAAATGGAAATGAGCAACTGGTGTTTAACCAAAAGGTGCCTGTGAAGAGTTCATGGCCTACTAATTTGTGAAATGCACAAATAGGCACCATTCACTCCCTGCCCTCTCCTTCCACTGGAAGGCAAGGTTTCCAGACAGCAAGGCTGCCTTCTCAAAATAAAAGCCAACTGGGCTGCATTCCAGGAAATGCTATCTGATGATCTCCTGTTACAATTGTCTTTTGATTGATAAACAGTTTTAGTGGAAACTATCTTAAGGGAAAAGTAAAATCTTTTCAGCTTAAGACTGGCTGGTCAGGGATACCCAGATGCAAAGCTCATTAACTAATTCTTGGGAGAGGGAGCCATCAGTAAGAGGTTATATGACAACATGCCATTTATTTTACTTTTTGATACTGGCATTTCTGCTATGCCTACCAAGTCAAACAAATGTCATGCCAGAACAAAACAATGACTATAGTACAAAAGTATTTTTGTACACACGCATGCACAAAATCCCCTGCCTCCAAATCTTTCTCAATGGCTCTTGCTTGTGTTTGCTGCTTTGTACAGTTTTATATTCATTTAACAAAACACAGGAATCATTCCTCACCTTTACGTGTGAGATACTCTGCCACCAGGGCTGTGACATGGACATAGCACATTGCTGCCTGTAATAAAAGACACATGCCTCAGAATCACCATTTATAAAGCTTGTCAAAACATGACGGAAATCTAATGGCTGTATGTAGTTACATTAGATCTCAAGGAACCAACTAGTGTTTCTAATAGCTGACATCTTACCTTTTGAAAAAAGTGGAACAATTCACATAAACTGAAATTTTTAAATAAACTGCAGACATCTGGTCAAGATGGCAGCGTAGGTAAACATGGCTTGTCTCCTTGCAAAACTTGCAAAATTACAACTAAACTATAGAATAACTATCATTCAAAACCATCAGAAATTAAGCTGCATAGAAGTCCGACAACTACAGAATTAAAAAAGAAACCACATTGAGACCAGTAGAAGGAGGGGATATGCAGAATGGGCTGGATCCACACTTACATGTGGCAGATAAAAATCAGGAGGGATATCCATGACTGAGAGGTCCCAGCCACACACAAGGCTTTCTAAGCCCAGGGTTCAAGCCAGGAAAAGAAGTTCCCACAACTTCTGGCTATAAAAACCAGCAGGAATTGAGGCTATCGAAGACAAACTGCTAAAGTCCCAGGCATTTCCTCTTAAAGGGCCCATACACAGACTTATTCAGACTTACTCCCTCTGAGCTCCAGCACAGGGGCAGCTGACTGAAAGGCATCAGAGACATAGGGGGAAAAACTAAATTGTCTAGCATCAGGGCGAGAGCTAGGGGACAGCCTTCTCCCAGACAGAAGCACTGGAAGAGATCATTCTTCTTTTTCTGAGCCCTCCCCCCACAGAGCCAAACAGCTAGCAGACAGGCACTATATCTGACATTCCATTAACCTGGCTCACACTGTTTGCCCCACCCTGGTTTCCCTGAGGCCCTGCTGTACCAAACTTACAGGTGCACCCAAACTGTTTCCAGTGGTTTTTCCATATGAGTGGCTTGTCTTAATCCATGACCCACATTTTTCTAAGTACTCTCAAACAAGCAGCATCTGGTTTCAGTGAGCCCTGTACCTCTCACTAAGTACCCCAAGGCCTGGCACTAGCAGCAACTGGCCTTGGTTCATAACATGTGCTTGCCTGGGCACCTCCAAGCCCACCACAAGTAGCAGCCATCTGCAGATTGCTTTGTAGCTTATGCTGTGTGATCACAGACAGAACACAGTCAATGGATGACCTTGGATGTGCCAAGAGCAATCAAGGCTCAACTACAACACAGCTCACATGGTGGGTGCACCTTGAGTACCCAGCTTGAGTAATAGGGGAGACTGTGCCACTGGACTCTACAGGACACCCACCACATGGGCCACACTACCAAGCCTGGGAGATGTAGCAGCTCCACCTAATACACAGAAACATACACAGGGAGGCTGCCAAAATGAGGAGACAAACAAACATGGCCCAAATGAAAAAACACAATAAAGCTCCAGCAAAAGAACTAAACAAAATGGAGACAAGCAATATACTAGATGCAGAGTTCAAAACACTGGTTATAAGGATGCTAAAGGAACTTAGTGAGGACCTGAACAGCTTAAAAAAAAATCAGAAAATCCAACTTATTGAAATAAGTACAATTTACAGGGAATCAACAGTAGAGTGGATGAAGGTGAGAGTCAAATCAGTGATTTGAGTGGATGAAGCTGAGAATCAAATCAGTGACTTGGAATATAAGGAAGCAAAAAACAACCAATCAGAACAGCAAGAAGAAAAAAGAAAAGGAACAGCAAGTTGTTCAGAGGCTCCTTACACTGTCCAAAAAAACGAGGACAGTGTAAGGAGCCTCTGAACAACTACAAGCACACCAACATCTGCATCATGGGGTGTGAGGAGAGAGAGAGCAAGGAATTAGAAACCTGTTTGAAAAAAATGACAGAGAACTTCCCAAACTTGGTGAAGGAAATAGACATAAAAGTCCAAAAAGGGCAGAGAGTCCCAAACAAGATAAACCTGAAAAGGCCAACACCAACACACATAATTAAAATGCCAAAGGTTAAATACAAAGAGAGAACCTTAAGAGCAGCAGAGAAAAGGAGTTAGCTACCTACAGGGGAGTTCCCATAAGACTGCCAGCTGATTTCTCAAAAGAAACTGCAGGCTAGAAGGGATTGCCAAGAAATGTTCAAAGTTATGAAAAGCAGGGACCTACAACCAAGATTACTCTATTCAGCAAAGCTATCGTTTAGAATTAAAGGACAGATAAAGAGCTTACCAAACAAGAAAAAGCTAAAGGAGTTCATCACCACCAAACCAGTATGATATGAAATGTTAAAGGGTCTTCTTTAAGAAGAAGAATCAGGGGTGGGAGGTGGGGATGGCTGGGGTGGGAGGGGTGGAGGTGAGGAAATGGAGACAACTGCGCATTAACAACAATAAAATTTTTTTTCTTAAAGGATAAAAAATATGAATAATAAAAAGGCAACAAATACATATCTATCAACAATTGATTCTATAAAACAAAATAAAAAAACAAGTAGAACAGAACAGGAATCTTGGATACAGAGAACGTTTTGATGGTTGCCAGGTGGGAGGGGGTCAGAGGAATGGGTGAAAAAGGGTGAAGAATTAAGTACAAGTTGGAGTTACAGAACTGCCATGGGTATGTAAAGTATAGCATAGGGAACAGAGTAGCCAAGGAACATATATGAATGACCCATGGACATGGACAAGAGTGTGGGAGTTGCCTGAGGGATTGGGGAGGGGGCACTGGGTAGAGGGGGGCAAAGGGGAAAGACCGGTACAACTGTAATAGCATAAAGAATAAAATATAATATAAAAGAAAGAAAGAAACTGCTAATTGAGACAAATGGCAATAAATTTGCTAAGGCTCCTTTCTATTTAGAGTTATTAAATTTTGATGTAAAAGAAAAAAATTTTCTTACTCTTAGATTTCTGCATCATAAAGTGAAAAGAAAACCATTTAAAGAAAAGGCATGTGCCTTTCTAGATTCTGAGAGAACAACTCAAATTTCAGGGACTAATACAGTTTTCTCTGGACTTAAAAAAATGAAGTTGTAACTTTTTCCAAACATAAAATTATGAACCAAAATTATAATTCATTTTGAAAGGATAACATTATGAACACCTTAAAATGAAAGAAAAAATAAAGTCACCATGGTCTTATAAAATTCAGATAGCTGCTGGCAATGAACGTACTATAAGTTCTAGTGTGTGAGTCCCTGGTTCTTGTCAGAATGAGAGAAAAATTACATCTACTAATAATATGTAATTCATTTTTTACTACAGCTAACATACAGTGAAAGTTATGGTGAAACAGAATGGACTCCATGAATAATCAATATGTAAAAATAGTTACATAAATTTTTCAGATGTAGACCATAATTTCACTAATTTAAGAAATTATAGAAGTTTAAAAGTAAAAGTATGTTTCTTTGCTAACACTGTTAATCAGGCCTAAATGCCTTAGGCACAGACCCTGGACAGAGTTTTCAGGGGAACCCAGAACTTGCCTTACAGCCTACTGTTTTCCTTATTTCCCCCATTTTACAGATGAAAACTGGCTCAGTGTCACAAAGTTAGTAAATGCTGGATCTGGGATTCAGTCTGTCTCTGGAGCCCACACACCCAGCTCCTCCCCACACTGCCACCTCCTGAAACATGGCAGCTCTGTACACAGATGGCACTCTGACATCTACCGTGTCCACAGACGGAGATGGATGACATCAAAGGAAAAAGCTAGGCCCTATCCTTACTTTAATAACAGAAAAATCTAATTTTATCATAAGTAGAGGAATTTTAGAACCAGAGAGGATTTTTGTTGCAGAAACTGAGTGCACCTCAATTAGCAGGCATTTGTATGAACATGAATGTTTTCTAAGAGCTTTCAAACAGTGCACTTAGAAAACATAAATTATCTGACAAAAATATCCCCTTACAGTTTGATAAATTATTAAATTGATTTAATGATTACAAAGAAACTCTGAGCCTAACACTATTTAAGGTATCATATATTTGTAATTGGTTTCTTTTAATTACTGGAAAACTCTTCTCAAAATTGACTTCTAGTGAATGGGATATGGTTTTCTCAAAAACCTTGCTGGCTAGGCTGGCAGGACTACCTCAGAGAGATCCCCGTTTTTGACGTGGATCCTGGCCATGCTGTCCAGCCACGTCTTCCTGAGCTCAGGGGTGCTGGCATAGGACTTGGCCAGACTGTACTGCAGGTCCACCAGCATCTCTGGGTCGTTCTCGTGCTCCTTCATCTGGGCGGTGGCCATCAGAACTGTGCGTATCCTTTTGGTCAAGTCCTTCACATCCGAGGAGAATGTGGTGTGCTAAAACAAGGGTGGAAGAAGGACACATGGCTTTCAGCTGTGTTCTACCTGTCGACAACATAGTAGATATGAGGCAGAGTCTTGGGAATGAAAAATAAAATGGGGCCAGGCCACCCACCTTGATGAGCCTGTCACTGTTGGCACAGTTGTTGATAATAGACAAGGACTGCTGGAATCTGGTTCCCCCGATCCCCACAACATCTGCTATCAGCTGGCTGACAGAAATAATGACCTTAGGGAAACACAAATGTGAGCAAGTCAATTCACTTTCAAATGATTCCTCCGGCCCAGCTCTGGCCTTTAGTTAGCATGTGCATGAAGGCAAAGGGGAAGATTTGGGCAGGGATCACTCCAGTATTTGGAAACAACGTACAAGTCATTTTTCTTCCTTTCAAGAACTAATCCACCAGGTGATTATGCTATCTTTTAAGTATTTAAATGGCAATCAGAGAGTGTAGAAGAATGAAGATCGAAGTAAGCCTGTATCACTTGGACAGTTATTTATCTATTGCTTTCTCTAATAAAAAGAGAGACCTTATTATTTACCTCCTTGGTTTTTGGTTTGAACTTTCATAAGTGGACTGTCCTTTACATTTTTTGTTAAGATGCATACACATTAATTCTGCAATGAGGGGACTCCTTCTTTTTAGGGGTCAGTGAATAGCAATGCCTTTACCCAGTTGCTCAAGCTAAAATGTATGGATGCCATCCTATTCTGTCTTTTTCATTCACCATACCCAAGTGCAACCAGTCACAAAGTACTGTCAACTCAACCTCTTCCCCCTTCTAATCTTACCACGACTGGTCCAGAATACCATCCTCTCTAGCCTAGATTTGACTGTGGTTTCCCCAAAACCACATCCCTAGATAAGGTCTCAACTCCCTCAATCCATTATCAGCACTGGAGTCCAGGCAATCCCTCTAAATAGGCACTGATGCCTCCTCAACTTGTTCTCACCCATGTTCTCGACTCCACTATAAGGATCTTCTCTGGTTCTCTGGATGGGCCCTTTCCTACGGGTTGCTAAGCCCCGTTCATCCTTCACATCCTCTGAGAAGCCTCCTTGGCCCTCAGCCAGATGTCCCTCCTCATTACAAGGAAGCTCCTCTATTACAGCCCGGGGCACACTGTGTCACAAGAGTTGCAGGGTTTGTCTCTTCTCCAATTGGATATACACTCCATGTGGGCCAAAAGAGAGTTCTGTTTTGTTCATGGTTGGATCCATGGATCCTAGTATGTAGTTTGTAAACAATAAATACTTGTTAAAAGAATTACTAGGATGAAGAGGGGACTCTTAGACATATTTGAAGAAAAAGAGTCTATAAAAATACATATAGCCCTGGCTGGTGTAGCTCAGTGGATTGAGTGTGGGCTGGGAACCAAAGGATCCCGGTTCAATTCCCAGTCAGGGCACATGCCTGGGTTGCGGGCCAGGTCCCCAGTGAGGGCCATGTAGGAGGCAACCATACATTGCTGTTTCTCCCCCTCTTTCTCCCTCTCTTCTCCTCTCTCTAAAAATAAATAAATAAATAAAATCTTAAAAAAAAAAAAACAAAAAACATATAACTCTTTGGTATCTTGCATGGTTCCCAGAGGAGAGAGCTTAGGACATTTTAACTCTGGAGAGATAGGTGTGTGCCAGTAGATGGAAGATGGAAAAGAACCACTTTAAACTTTTTGTGTCTCATCTATGATATTTACGATGAAGCAGCTTTACACAGATTCTAATATATCTTTAATCGATGGAATTTTAGTCAGTCCCATATTGAATCATTATGTAAATGTTAATTTATCAACAGAAACACACCCTGGGCCTAAATCTTACAAGGTAGAGGATGAAATAAACCAAACCAGTCAATGTGACTTTTGAATTTTCCACCTCGATGCCACATCTTGTAGTACTCGCGCAGAGGTGAATCAATAAATGTAACATTCAAAGTTTTCCTGCTAAAATACACTCACTTGCAAATGTGTCCGGACAAAGGACTTCTTTCCAGTGTAGTCGAAGTTGTTCCTCATCAGGAAGTAGAGCAGCTGAGAGGCCTCACTTCTGATGGAGCTCAGTTTGGAGTTACAGAACTTCAGAATCTCATAGCACAGTGCAGCGCACATGTCAGCTCTCCCTTCATAGAACGTCGAGGGAAACTAAATAAAACACAAGAAAGTGAATAACGAAATAAAGGTCAGTGCTCCCTTCAACTCCAGGTGCAAAGAGGAAACACGACAATCAATGATGATCTGCCCTGATGAAACAACTTACCTTATAAATTAATGACCTTAAGGCAGTGAAGACATTTTTTAAAGTTGTTTCAGACTGATGTTTTTGAAGAAAACACAGGTAGACGTCAAAAACTTTTTTCATGAGAGGATTATGTCCATGGTCAGTCAGGAGCTGGTTCTTAAAACACACAAGGATGGCTTGATTAGTGAGACATACCAGACACCTATAATACGTGTCACACAATTTTGGAGCTCAAAGGTTAAATTTTCCAGGTACTAAATAAGACAACTTATAATTTAAACAAATTCTTCCATGAATCCTCTTGTATTATAAGTAAGCCTAATAATAAATTTTTGCTTTGGAGAGGTACTTTTTCCTATAAAAAGAGGGACTTTTGGATTGGTGTTTCAGGGCTCTTAGGGTATAATCCCAGCAGTGGAATTGCTGGGTCAAAAGGCAGTTCCATTTTTAGTTTTTTGAGGAAGTTCCATACTGTTTTCCACAGTGGCTGCACCAGTCTGAATTCCCACCAACAGTACACTAGGGCTCCCTTTTCTCCGCATTCTCTCCAGCACTTGTTTGTTGATTTGTTTATGATGGCCATTCTGACCGGTGCGAGGTGGTATCTCATTGTGGTTTTAATTTGCATCTCTCTGATGGCTAGTGATGCTGAGCATCTTTTCATATGTCTCTGGGCCCTCTCTATGTCCTCCTTGGAGAAGTGTCTATTCAAGTCTTTTTCCCATTTTTAATTGTTTTTTTTGTCTTCCTGGAGTGGAGTCATATGAGTTCTTTATATATTTAGGAGATCAAACCCTTGTCCGAGGTAACAGTGGCAAATATGTTTTCCCATATAGTTGGTTCTCTTTTCATTTTAATGCTGTTTTCTTTAGCTATACAGAAGCTCCAAAAGAACCCATGCACCCCAATGTTCATAGCAGCACGACTTACAATAGCCAAGTGCTGGAAGCAACCCAAGTGCCCATCAGCAAATGAGTGGATCAAGAAACTATGGTACATTTACACAATGGAATTCTACACAGCAGAGAGAAAGAAGGAGCTTATACCCTTTGCAACAGCATGGATGGAACTGGAGAGCATTATGCTAAGTGAAATAAGTCAGGCAGTGAAGGACAAACACCATATGATCTCACCTTTAACTGGAACGTAATCAACAAAAGAAAAAAGCAAGCAAAATATAACCAGCAACACTGAAATTAAGAACAATCTAACAATAGCCAGAGGGGAGGGGGGAGGAGATTGTGGGGAGAAGGGTTTTCAGGA
Organism: Micronycteris hirsuta; assembly: GCA_004026765.1. Taxonomy (NCBI): domain Eukaryota; kingdom Metazoa; phylum Chordata; class Mammalia; order Chiroptera; family Phyllostomidae; genus Micronycteris; species Micronycteris hirsuta. The sequence goes on from PVJI01001939.1 coordinate 78,278, forward strand.
ACTACTATAAAAGACATATAGACAAAAACAAGGGGGAGGGTGGAAGCAAGGGAGGGAGGTGGGTTTGGATGGGGTTGAGGGGAGGGGAGGGGAGAAAATGCAGACAACTGTAATTGAACAACAATAACGTAATTAAAAAAAAAGAAAACAAAAAAGAGGGACTAATTATAAAACCTTCCGGCAAACTGTAAGATGGTTTAAAGGGCCATTATTGATTTGGCTTCTATTTACTTCCTTATTTTTACTGTATACCAGCAACTAATACAAAGGTAATGTTTGTGACATCTTACTTCCAACAAAGGAGTGTCATTACAGGTGTTGGCTATTTTAAGGGCTGGAAAAAATACTGATGTGGCATATATGAAACAGGTCTTCTAAAAGTGAGGTTCCCCCACCCCCATGCTTCTCAGGCACTCTGTTAAGCTATGAATAATCAGTTTGGTAAAGTGGAAAACGTACAAGCTTTGCTCAGGCACCATTTATCATGTGCATGGATTTGGCAAGTAAACTGAGTTTCACCATTCTCCCCTGTAAAACAGATGGCCCTAAAACTGACCTTGCACAGCTGCTGTGAAGACCTGAGGTCAAGTATAGGAAACATCTGACACAATCTTTGGCCTAGCTTGGTGAGTGGTAGCTAGGAGGATTTTAACACGCCAGGGATTTTTACTTGATAAAAAAAAAAAAAAAGGGTCACAATTAATTCCTTCTCTTCATTCTTCAAGACTCCCTCACACCAGCAAATTCACACTTATTAAATACATTGTAAATCTGGTTGGCTAAAATGCCCATTGACTGCTGTTCACACACAGTAGACAGGTATTGTCCAGCTGGAGGCCAGCATACAGCCATCACATTTAAACGTGTGTGACAATAAAGACCTGCATCTTCACATACAGACAGGCCTCTCTGAACGAAGATGTGTGTTTGGGAGAGAGCAACTGGTACAAGTAGGCAAAAATGACTATAATAAAAAACTGTCAAGAGGCCAGTATCTCAAACTGATATTACAGTTTAGCCAAATTAACAAAGATAACTTATATCCAGATAATTTTGTTACACAGCAAGTTATGGCTGGATTAATAGTAATTAGAGTTACCACATCTTAATGTTGAAAAAAAATTTTACTTAAGGAGTAAGTTTTTTTTTTTTTTTAGTGATTCACAGATGTATTCACAGCTGGTCGGACACCTGGAATCCACAGTAACCTTTATATCATGAAATACTGAGGTTCAGTATTGAATTTCACTATGTGAAAGAGAAGGAATTTAATGAGCAGAAAATATGATTTAAATAACTGAATAATTCTCAACCATGAGCAGCTGTTTAGCAACCGAAAAAAGGGAGGGAGCTGTTTCCAGTGCTTTGGGAACTACCAACATGTTTTGTTGTCTGTGAACACCACTTTCCTAGAAACCATGGTCCTTCCTAATTGTGGATGGATTAAGGTTCAGGTGAAACTGGATGTAAGCTTTTATTTTTCTTAGAGCTCTTTGCTGGACGGATCCAGAAGACACGATTCACAAAACCGTGAACCCCTGGTCCTGCCATCTGAACTGACCTAAGTTCTTCCCTCTGGAATTGAATTTTTCTTCCTTTCACTCTCTCTGGGCAAGGTTTTGCTTCTCATTTTCAGGACTTAGCCTTCTTAGGCTCTGATCTCAAAATCTGCTTGCAAGAATGGAATTAGCACTCACACTGAGACTTAAATAAGCTCTCATTTATAGGGGTAAAGCAGCTTTAATCCTGGGCACACCCCAATTAACAACTGCCTTACTTAATTTTCTAATCAATTTGCTCTCTCCCTGTGTCTGTGTCTTTCTCTCATTAATTAGAAAGTCATAGACACTAAATGTAAAAAACTTTTAAACATTCACTAAGGCCCAAAGGGGAGAAAAAAAGGAAAACAAAAATCACCCTTCACTTTTGCACTCAGAAATAACCACAGGTAACCATGGAGTGTTTATTATTTCCACTTTTTTTCTTTAGACTTTTTTTTAAAGGAAGATACATTTTTATTTTTTTAAATTTATCTTTAGAGAGAGTGGAAAAGAGGAAGACAGGGAGAGAAACATCAATGTGTGAGAAAGATATATATCAATCAGTTGCCTCTCTCACTCCCCCAACTGGGGACCTGGCTGGCAACCCAGATACGTGCCTTGACTAGGAATTGAACTGGTGACCTTTTGGTTCACAGGCCGGCACTCAGTCCTCTGAATCACACCAGCCAGGGCTCTTTATAGACTTTTACTGAGTATGGGAGAATTTCATCCAGGAAATTAAGACAGAATAATATGAAAGGCATGACATTTCAACCAATAAGATGGAGAATAGGTTATACATAACTCTCAGGAGTTGTCTGATGAGGATTCAGGTTGGACTGCTGAACATGGCCTCCTCAGGAAAATGGGTCTTTCAGAGAAAAGCAATTAATATAAGAAATTTTTAAAGATTCAGGAACAAGAGAAAAACTTAAACCTTGGGTGCCAAAGTGAAATATCTGGAACCACACTATTCAAGACAGCTACACTTTTCCTAGGCATATGGCATTTATTTTTATTTAGGCATTGATTTAAAAATAACTGTAAAAGTCTAGTTTAAGAAGAGCTGTTTCAGTTGTAGATGCTTACCCATTGCTAAAATGACCCAAACCTCACGTGTCTTTGCAGACCAGGCTCATGGTTGCGTAAACCAGATCACAAACTCCTGAGTAAGATGCCAAGTATCCGAGTGCTCCTCACTCTAATCACTCCTAGCTCTCTATCACCGTGTCCTGGTTCTCACCACACAGCTCAAATTAAGAAAAGGCACTACATGAAATTGCCAAAAATACACTTTCAGATTAAATTTGTGGACACATTAAAAATATTATCAGCTATTTAAAGGCCAGCATTGTTTTGGGGTGGTGTTGATAGGCATTAGAAAACAGCCAGAGAAGAACCGTATTTTTCTGAATGTTACTATATTGGCTTACAAACACAACTTTAATTTATTAAATGAGATAACATGTGTGAAAATGCCTAGCATGGTACCAGCATCTGGTGAGTACTTGGTAATTTTCTTTTTTTCTCCTATGAGAGATCGTTCAACTACCTTGACACACACATGCACCTCCCCTCCTTAACGGAGAGCAAGGGCTTCGACAGGCCAGTAGCGTAGTGATCTTGGGCAAATTTTTCCACCTGTCCCACCCTCAATCTTTTCATCTACAATGCGAGAGGTAAGAATATCTACCAGGCCAGACTGTTGTGAAGATTCATGCTTGAGCCTAGGAAGGTGCTCAATAAATAGTAAGAAGTTATTATAATAACAACCACCAGAATTCAGGGATTAAGTTTTTTCAAATGTTTTCATTCACTAAGAATGCGATTTCTGATTGCCTTTGGTAACTTCTTATATGTTAAGAAACATATAAGAAAATTAACATATAAAAATTAAGAAACTCAGAAATGATTGGGCAATATCTGTGGAAGACGATTTTTCTACAAACAATTATGTCAGCTAACTCAATGTAATAATTTAATTTTTCTGATATGCACCAACTGATGCCTCAGCTGACTAAATATCTGCAAAGATCCCAGTGGCTGCTGTGCCAGTGAGTGTCATAAACCTGTGAATCCAGGATAGGTGAGCCTACATCTTGGCGTGACTTCCATTGATGCCGTAACATTTGCCCATCTTCCCACTTTTTAATGAGGTGGGCTGTTGAGCTTGAAACATCAAACATCTTTGCACACAGGCATATAGACTTTGACACAGAATCAATCCATGAGACTTTGACACAGAATTGATCCATGACACAGTAGGCATAATTGCCATGTTCTACATAAGGAAATCAGGGCTTAGAGATGTCCAGTTGACCTGCCCAAGGCCTAAAATCTGGCTAACGATGGAGCTGGAACTTAAGCCTTTGGTATCTCTGTATACATGGCTGTCTCCCATGTGTATTGGAGCTGGTGGTAGGCCCTTTCAAGGGTCATTTCACTTAAAAAAATTTTTTTTCTGCTGTTATTCTATGTCGCCTCACTTTAAACTAGCAACAGCCCCATGAGGCAGATACCATTCTTTCAATCTTACAAATGAGAAATCTTAGGTGTGGAGACATGAAATAATCTTCCTAAAGATATTCAGTTAATAAATGTTACAACCAGTTTATCAGATGTTTGTTCTTTCTCAAGAGTCAGAACCTATTTGGTGGCCAGTCATTGAATATCTGGGAACTCTGACCAATACTCTTCTTTACTATGCAGCAAACAATTTAAAGGGGGGTGGATAAGAACTAGAGGCCGCTTAATAAGGAAACTATCACTATTCTCATGGTACTGCCAACCACGCCCGTGCTGCATGCGCCCTTCCCCCACTGTCAGGTCAGGTCTGCACCTGCCATGGAGCTCCAGGGCTTCCTGCTCAGTTCCACAGTGAGGCCCAGGCAGAGAGTGGAGGAAAAGTGTTGCAACTACTGTCCTGAGCTTATTAATTCATGGTTAGCAGTGAGGCGGGTGCAACTACTTACGTGAAAACCTTGACTGCCTATTTACATAAGCATTTGTAACTAAAAATGTCCAAAAGAACACAGAAAGGTGTTCCAAACATGGTTCCAGTAGAGCAACACTCTTAAGGATTAATCCTTAAGTCTTAATTGTAAAGGATTAATGGTTTCCTTATGGGGGTGGGGGACAATTGCCAGAGTAAAAAGAAAACACAAGAAGTTCTTGCTGGTTCAGCTGAAAAAGCAGAATGAATTCAAAAGGCAAAGTGCTAACCATGAACAGCTGTTCCATACTGACCTTAAACGCCAGTGTAAACAGAGAGAGAGTATCCAGAACCGTGAGGCACACCTCTGTGGCAATGTTGGCTTCCAGCAACGACTGGTGAAGCACGTCTGCGTCCGAGTGGCCGTAGCCTGCACGAATCATAGCACCAGGTTACTGCCGGGTGGCTGCAGACAGAGAGGCTGGCAGCGTGGCAGAGTCACAGTCAACTTTTGATTATTAACAGAAGGCTCACTTTTTTGGGGGGGGAGGGGTTGATAGTTAATAAGGTTCCCATTCAATTATAATTCTTTTACAACCTTAGACGGGAAGTAATAGCAGCAAATATTTATTGTGTGCTTGCTATGTACCAGCCATAATTCTGTGAACATTACATGTATTACTTCGTTTAATCCCTCAACAGCCCTATGAAATATGTACATTATTAGACCCTGTTTGCAGATGAGGAAATAGAGGCACAGAAACATTAAATAACTTGTCTTAAGTTACACAGTAAATAGGGGGGCTAGGAAGGCACCTGGACGGGAGTCACTCAATCTAGCCACTTGGCCGAGCTGTTAGTACAGTGAGAGTGGTGAAGCAGGTTGAGATTTCCAAAGCCTCCCACACAGAAAGAGGCAGCAGCACAGCACAGGGGTTAAGAAGATGAGCCGAGGGTCACGCTGCTAGTCACTGAATCCAGCTTGGCCACCTACTAGCTGTGTGACCGAGGGCAAGTCATTTGACCTCTTTATCCCTCAGTTTCCTCATCTGTAGAAGGGGGATAATAACAGTATCTATCTCAGAGGCTGTATTGAGTATTAAATCATTAATATTTGTGAAGGTCCTAAAATGGTGCCTTGTACATAATGAATGAAACATAAGTCTTATTAAGTCAATAATGTAAAGAGCTGTAATATCAGCTAGAATAATGAATGATAATCAAGAGTTGACTGTACTGCTAATAATATTCTAATTGCTTTAGTAGAAAGCACAAAAGCCAATATGTCTGAAAGAAATATTTAAGAAAAGGAAAGAACTTGAAGTATCATAATTTAAGTACAAACTGGTATCTTCTTATGTGGCTGTAAAATCAATTTAGTACTAAGAAAAATGTAGCTTGACATACAATTTGAAATGTTAAATTATGAAATGGTATGCATTAGCAGAAATATATACAGGGATACAAAGATGTTACAGTATTGATCTAGATTACAAAGAAAGATGGCATTATAATAAAACATCCTGTAATGTCTTTCTCCAAGGAGCAAAAATAAATCAACACTTACTATGCAGGTAATTTTCTTAATACTCCAGAGAGGAGGACATTTTGTACATAGATCATGAAAGTGAAGTACAGAAAACCAAGAGAATTTTCTTGAGGCCAGAACTGGGGTAAAAAACAGAAACTACACTCCAAATTTCTTATTTAGGTCACTGCATCATACTACCTATTACTAGGACAAAAGAAAGTAATTAGCATGACTCTGTCTATTCTGACTAATAAATGTCAGTTACAGGAGGATTTTTAAAAGGCTACCCAAAAAGCTGCTTTTGTCAGTTGCTTTTTAAAATATGATAAGAACCCTATTATATGTTTTCATACTATTTTGCTTGGCTTTTAAAAGGTGGTTCTGAAGCTCCATGTTTGCTGACTGTGGGTTTCACACTGTGACAGAGTCCATGTACAAGAGTGAGAATGAATACTACATATTTTATTTTATTTTAATTTTTTTAAAGATTTTATTTATTTATTTTCAGAGAGAGGAGAAGGGAGGGAGAAAGAACAATGTATGGTTGCCTCTCACATGGCCCTCACTGGGGACCTGGCCCGCAACCCAGGCATGTGCCCCGACTGGGAATTGAACCTGGACCCTCTGGTTCCCAGCCCGCGCTCAATCCACTGAGCTACACCAGCCGGGCCTGAATACTACATATTTTAGTGATGCACATAAAACATTTGGCATCACACTAGTTCTGTTTCTTTTTATTTCAGCTTTTTTGGTAAAAAAAAAAAAAAAAAAAAAGCCCTCAGAGGAAAGAAAGACAGATATTTTTGGCACTAATATTCATTATACTGCCTTTGTAAGCCAAGACATTTCCTCCTTCAGTGAGATTTGTTTGGTAAGATACAGAGACAACGAAAGAGGAAAACAGAGTTATGCTTATTGTTACACTGATCACAAACTGGGGCAAGGGGCAAAAAAAACCATACCTTTTATTAGACCAACCAAAACTACCACACAGGTGGAAGGACCCTCTACTGAGGGCAGTCATTTACCCCAAATTTAAAGTTTTAGAGTCTGGGTTAAACTGTAACAATGAACTTGCTTTGGTGATTATTTTAATTCTTTCTGCATCGAATTGTCCTTTCTTTCTATTTTTAAGACGGAGATACAATATTCAAATGGTATGTTAATATGTATATTTAGACTTAAATTCTATAGAAAAGTAGCAATCACACTAAAGATAAATGGCACATTGTCTCAATGATGTATTCCCCCAAATGCACAGATAAGTTACAATTATTCTGTAAAAGTCATCATTTTTAATTTAATTTTTTCTTGAATTTATTGGTGTGCTTTCTCTTTCTAGATAACTTATTGGCAAAGTATGCCCAGGTGATTATTATAGATAAGGTGGCTTATACACTGAGAGTCCCCACAGAATTTACCTGATTTTGGAAATACTGGCGGATGTACAAAACTGTTATTTCTAAATCAAGGAAACATGTCTGAGAATCAAGGAAATGTGGCTTTACAGCATTTTTAGTTACTATCTTGAGTATAGACATTTAAAGCTACAAGCCTACTTCACTTATTTTAAAATATATAGTGCATGTTTAACTTTTGAAAAATATTAATTTTACTTTAGAGAATACATGCATTCTCTACATTTTTCATTTTAATTCAGTAGTATGTACAATAAAGAAATTTAATTATCACCTATATTAACTTTCTTACTCCTGATTCATAGACATGAAAGAATTTCTGAGTGAGATGGGGTTGTACAAGCCATCTCTTCCAACTCCTCACACTGTGTGTCAGCGACCCAGGTAACAGCCCCACCGGGTCCTTGCCCAGTCTGTTTCCACACTCTAGTTGCACGTGCCTGCCCTAGCTAGTGGGCATTTCAGGCAGAAAATGCCTCCCCCCGTTGACCTGAAATCCAATTCTCTCCAACTTAATCCAGTGATCTTAAACTCTTACATTGAATTATATGAAATACAGGTTTTCTTCAAGCATTTCTACCTCTTGGCTGTTTTTTCCCACACCAGTGGGAAATATGAATTACCATGCAAATTAATATATTCCAAGGTAATGCATAACACCAAAATCATACAAAGTGTTATATGTTTTGGAAATGTATCACTTATTAGCAAACACGTTTCACGTAGTTTCCGCCTCATAACTTATTTTATATAAAATATTCTGCATGCAGCTATTTCTCAACGTGTCACTTGGCACAGATCTCTTCTAATAATACACAGTGAGTGCACTTTACAGTAAATAAGTCATTGTCTTAATGTTTCAAACATTTACTTTTCATAAATTCCTGGGCAATGACCCAAACAATAAGCCTCTATCCTCTGAGTGTTTTTGAAATGGATAAAACTATTGGCCATGGTTATATAATGAGAATTGTCATTTTCATTATTTCCTATTAAAATCTGAGAGTACAGATAAGTCCTTGCTAAGGTACCCTGTGTAGTGCATATGATGTCTTTTCCCCTGTTCTATTCATGGGTGATGGGGATGGTACAGCTTAGCCCTCATTGGATTAAGTTTCTCATAGTCCTCTGCTGCTCCCTGCTGGTCAAGCTGACGTCTGACAAAGTCTTTCCTACTGGGACAGAAGAGAAAATAAAAAATGTAGGTGCAGAGGGGACTCTTCCTATTTTGATTCTTTTCTAAAACAAATTCATTTTAGAGTCTCCCACCCCAGAAAATATCTCACATATTGGATCTATGTCATATTGGTTGGCCCAACGGAAGGTATCGTCTTCATAGTTAAATAGGAATTTTTTGAAAGAGACATACATGGCTATAAATTTCCCATAAAATGTCTAGATATGGATGTGAACAACTATGTGTATACAAATACATATATATGATCACACACATACAGATGTATACATACAGTATACACTCCTTCCCCTGTGGATTTTGGCTGAGTTGACAATTTGAAGTTCCAAATGCTAACAAAGGGAAGGGCTGAAGCCACCCAAATACACATAATGAGAATTAGAGCTGTAAATTAAGACTGAGTTCTAGGGGAAGACATAAGGACTATGAGACATCAAGACCAATTTGGAATGGTCAGGAATTGTAGAAACCCAGGAGAAGGCTAAAAGAATCAGCTATGCACTGTTTACTGGGAAGGCAGAAGGAGAAACTTTGATTGAGGATAGTGCCACAGAAAACTGACTAAAGAAAAAAAAAAACTCCGGGATGAAGGAGAATGGCAAGAAGGACAGGTTCCCTGTGTGGGCGGCAGGAACCCAGGATGGAAATCAACCATGGAAACAATATGGTTTCTGGCAGTGGAGCACCGACAGCTGTCTCCCTCCTCCAATTCAAGCCACCGCCACAAAATCCATTTGCAGGGGGAGGGGCGGCTGCATGTCTTAGTGGATTGAGGTTATTAACTCGGCTGTTGATCATTTACTTTATTTTTGCTTGTTTTCTGTGTTTCCTAAACAATTATCTTTGGAGGTAGGGCCTTGGTCTACTTATTTTTTTTTAAGTGCTTTAAAGTTTAAACATTTGTGTCAATTGATAGTGGGGACAGTTCCTGTGTTACAAATGATTGGGGCTAAGGCAGTGTAGCAGGCCCTGCAGCTCAGTGGGACTTTAATTTCTCTTTGTTAATTAGGGAATGAAAACTAAAAATAACAAAACTCCTTGTTTTGTTCATTTCAACTCCTTATCTGCAGAGCTAGAAAAAGCCCTAACAGAGAAGATGTTGAAAAATCCAGTTTGTTAGCCTTAGATGTGTCACTAATATACACTGTACAGCTGAGTATGCAACTCAGAAGTAGCATTTTCAAGCTACCAAATCAGTATGTGGCAGACATAATACTGATTTAAATTAATCCTAGAATTTTTATAGAGACTATGCCCATTACATTTAATGTTGTTGGGGTGGAAGAATGGGAAGCTGCTGTATTTTGATTCCTCAGTTTTCTTACCCTGAACTTAAGTTGATCCTTGAATAACATGGGTTTGAACGGTGTGGGTTCACTTATAGGCAGATTTTTTTTTCAATAAATACTGTAAATGTATTTTTTTTGCTTATGATTTTCTTAATATTGATAACATTTCCTTTGTATAGATAACTTACTGCAAGAATACAGTATATAATACACATAAGATACAAAACATGCATTAATCAACTGTGTTACTGATAAGGCTCCCAGTCAGCCATGGGCTATTAGCAGTTAAATTTTTGGAGAGTCAGAAGTTATATGTGGATTTCTTACTGCAAGGGTGGTTGGCGGTCCTAGCCCCTGTGTTGTTCAAGGGTCACCTGTATTACTAACTTAATGTGATGGGAATATTGTCTTTAGACTCTTGGCCTACATTAAGAAAGAGGTATAGAAATCACAGTGAATGGAATTCTTATGATTAGAAATGATGAGAAGATATTAATAATCATGTATGAAAGACATTACTTAAAATGAGAACAACTAATTGTCTAGACAGAACAATAAATACTATTCATGCTTGCAGAAAAGGTGGAACTATTAGAGAACACACCACTAACAGAAATGGTATTTATCATAAATGATCATATTAGTTTTCAAAGTGCTGCATGGTTGATATCTTTTAGGTTTTCTGCTTTGAGAAACCCTTAAGAAGATGAAACACTTAAATTTTAGGAACAGCACATGATGCCACATCCCCTCTGGTGACGGAAAAAAGTCAATTAAAAATATGCACCCACATTTTGGCAGAATCTCTACTGTGAAGTTAGAAAGCACCAAAGTTAGGAAGGCAAGATGAACAAAAGGTCTCGATGTGCAAGTGAAGCAGCCTCGTAAAGCAGACTTCAACCTGATTAAATCTTACCATTGTCTACAGAAATTCCAAGCACACTTGATATCTTTCTCACACTGAAAACACAGAAAAAGTCACTTTGTTATTGGCTTTTCTACATCCTCACAAATTGATTCATGGGCTTTATGTTTTCACAGCAGTTTAACATACATTCTAAGGTTGAATGTCAGAATGTGGACTATAATCAATTACATGCATGGGATCAGGGCGAAGAAGTCTGTCCCAGATGTTCTCAGAAGTTGTGAGGGGACAATCAACGAGAATTTGGCGCCAGGCAATGAATCCAAATATTAAATTAAAAATACCAGAGATTGTTTGGCTCATGATTGAACCTGCCAAATTTTGTTTTAAAAATACCAAGCAGAGAAGTTGGGACAAAAGGTCTAGCACTTTAGGTCTGGTATTGTAGTTGACTACGGTCCACATTATGTCATTCTCCTCTGAGGAAGGGAACTGCGCCATGAGCTCTTCATCCTACTTGCTTTGAGCTGGAAGAAAAGTCAAGTTGGTGAAGTGGTGTGGTGTGGCCTGGGGCTCTCCCCTCTGAGATGTCACATGAGATGGCTGGCTGTTACGATGGTATGTCATGGGACTTACTGTGGTTAAAAGTGACAGAGTTATCCAGGCTGCCCAGCTGCTGCAATCTGGCATGCATCATTCCTGTTCTGATATGGGAAACAGGCAATGTCTGAGACTTTCGATCATGAACTATGGGTCCCAACCCTTCCTGGTTCCTGCAACATGAGTGAAATGGGATAGAAGCAAAAGTTAGCCTTGTTACACTGCAGAGAAACAGGGAGTGTTAGTAAGGAGAGGACGCCGCAGAAAGAAGACTGGCCACATAGGAGCCTGTCTGTGAGCCAGAGATAGACAGGCAGCAGCTCTCACAGAGTTCACAGCAAAGCACTGGTAAAGACACAGAAGCAAAGCCAAGGCCAAAGCAGAGAACGTTCCAGGTTTAGAAAATACTTTAGAGATGCTACTTAAAAAGAAAGTTGAGAATCAGTCCAATGTGGTGCTAAAGTTAGTGTTTTGACAACTGCCAAAACACCATGTATCTTTTTGAATTATATATATTATTAAAGAGCAAAAAATTTTTTAAATTAAAATAATGCATTGGAAGAAACAGGGAACAAACATGCAATGGGAGAGATTATATGAAGCAGTTTTAACACCTTTATTCTTACCCAGGCAGGAAGGAGAAGAGCCATACACTTTGTTAAACTTGTCAGCAGTCAAGTAAAGAAAATAGAAAGTGATCTGGGTTAGCAATCAAACAGCTAACTTCCTATCATGTACCACCACCAGAGCAGATGAAAAATGAGGCCAGTGCTGGAAAACACCTGTCCCCATCCCTTAGCCAACCATCTCCTCCTTGCGTTATTTATTGTGTGGAGTAGAACAGGGCATGCGTAAAATATCATTCAGCAACATGCTGCTGGCTGATTTCAAAGTGACACAAGGAGAAGGTGCAGTGTTCACAAAACTGGACCACTGTAAGTGGCAAACTCTGACGACATTTGAATTATCATTCAGAATCTTTTTCACATGCAACAGAGACCATGACAATTTTCTATAAAGCATGCATGACTTTCCACAGTGCATATAACAAAGAAACATCACCCTGTACTGCCACTTTCCTATGCTCATCTATTTTTAAGATGGTGAAAGAATGCATAGTTTTATGTGCAAATATATACAAGGCACTTATAAAGATGGAGGATTTTCTTTTAAAAAATTAAATGTATAGCCATCAAAAAATGAGTTAAGTTTCACAAAACCCAATTTTAAAATATTGGAGCAGAAAACTTCAGCTTCCCACATATACCATGTTCAGCTCTGTGGCATTTTATTCTGTTGTGCACATTTTCCAAAAGCCGTCTTGTGATGTTGGTGACCGTTACTGCAAGAAGGGTGGACAGCTTACCCAGTTCAGTGTGTTTCTGTTACAAACACACTGTTTGCCCATCTTCACAGGACAAAGTCAAAGGCCATATATCCTATAAGGATAGCTGATATATACTTGTATTTGGTACTCAAAATCTCAAATGTAAAAATTACTGACGAAAATAAAAATATTAAGATTAGAGAACTTTAAGTGCCACCACATTTCATTTAAAAATAGGAAATATTAATAGGAGGAAGGCATAAAATAATTTCTCTAAATTTGCCCTTTTTAAAAGAAAACACATACTTTTATTTAACACAAAATGTAATTCTGAAAATTTCTCAAGTAGCCCAAGAACAATATTAACATAAAAAGTAGTATCTTCACATTCAAACAGAAAGTGTATTAAAAAATCTTTCCGATTTCATTGCTATAAAACAAAATTATAGATAAGAGAAAAATCTCAATTACAACTAAAGGAAGTTTTTCTTAAAACCAATGTTTACTTACAATCACACAATTAAAAACAATAGCATCGGAAAAATATATCTAGAGCAGGAACCCATAAACGCATGACCACAGAACACACAACATGGAAAAAGACAAAGGCAGACACACTGAACAGCTGCAGAGCACGTGCTGGTGCTTGGTGAGGACACGGCGTGCTCTGGGGAAATGCCTCCAAAGGAGGAGCTGCTTGGGTGCCCGTCAGCAAGGAGTTTTTAGCTCTCCTCAAACTCAATGCAGGATCAAGAGTATATTGTGGGACAGGATTGTGTGGATTTATGATACTCCACAAAGAGTTCTGGTCAGATAAAAACAAAGGGCATGGACAGCTTACTTGGAAGTGGAGGAGAAAAAGCTAAATTTTAGAGGTTTTGTGTTAAGTCCAAACTTGAGATGGACTAAAAACATTCTTTCATTAAGGAAGAAGAGAGATGGTTAGATGAGAAATTAGTATCTCTGTAGTTGGGAGGTAAAATAGGTAAAAATGAACTTATGAAGTAAAATGAGGAAAGAGAAATATTTGGGGAAGGAGAAAAGAGCCAGAAGACACATCAAGAGGAAGAAAAGAGAAAAAGACAGAAGGAACAGATCATTAGGGAGAATTCAGAAGCAAGGGCTGGAGTGTAGCAACAGGCCACAAAGGAAGATCTTTCCAAGAGATAAGCACGAGACAAAACAAGACAGAAGGATTGTAGGCAAAAGATGCTAACAGTTTTTATGGTAGCAATCCAAAGACCTGCCAACTGTCTTCTTGGCTGCTTATGAGAATTCCAACTGTCAATCACTGCAGATGACAATTCCCCCACATTTAAATCCGAGTAATACAGAAAATGACACAACACTTTAAGATAAAATCCCCACAGTACCTGGCTATATAGCGCTTCCCCATGTACTGGAACTGGTGCAAGGAGACTCTGCAGGCAGGATGAATGGTTATTAGAGAAACATGAAGATAAAATTATTTTCAATGCATTGTTTTATTTAAACCCATGAACAATAAAATAATACATTCAATAAATTCTTACTAGCCCTTTCTGGTTTTCAGAAACTCTCTGGAAGGCCCCTCTAAACCAAGAGAAAATTACGTGCAAAGGAGGTCCCACATTACGTGGCTGTCAGGACTGTGGTGGACAGTTAAAGCCACACAGAAGGAAAGGCCTAGGAACCACAGCATGGTCCATCCACTCAGGGTTTAGACATTGACTGCAGGCAGTTTGCCTTGGAAACCACGATGGGAACCGTATGCACTGCTGCACTATTCTGAGTTGCTTATTCATCTTCATTCAAATCTATTTAATGAGGAGCTCTCTCTTTTGCCTTAAGTAAAAAAACTGGTCCCTTACCAGTCTTTCGAGTATCAAGCATCAGTCTTTCCTATCAAGTATGTAGTTTTCTGTTTTGTTTTAGAGTATCCATAACATTGATTTCTTTTTTGGTTAAAAAAACCCAAAACCCAGCATATATTTAATAAGAGGCAATTAAGATAATATCCAGCAAGTTCTTCTGACACTGAATCTTACCTCACCATGTGGCAACTCCCACCTTTAACTCAACAGAGAGAACAGTCATGAGACTGTGAACTGAACGCACAAAGCTCAGAGCACCACAGGTTTCCACCCGAGTTCGTGCAAATATATTTGGCAGCAAATCATGACCCCACTAACAGATATAAAGCTACTTATAGTTATGATTTATCCAATGACTGTGAACAATCATAGTACTACAGAAATAATTTTTTTACTGCATAAATAATAATGTGTTTGACTATGAGGTGTTGCCTGAGAACCTGCTGGGGTCTTACAGAGTTTACTCAATATGTAAATTTTTCAAAAATCCAAAAAAATCTGAATTTGGAAAATCATCTAGCCCCAGCAGTTCTGGATAATGGATTGTGGATTCTAAAACCAATGAGCTTAAAGGAAATAAGAAACTTAAACTGAAGAGATAAAATAAGATAATATTGATAACACGTAAAATTTTACTTACTATAGCAATTTTTCCATCTCAGTTTCTGCACCTACTTGAGTGAAGTTAGATTTAACTTAGAAATGCAGGATCCATCCAATTCAGCTAATATATTTTGTGATTTTATTAAAATGGCTTGTATACATAAGTAGTTACCTCTCATAACAACCATATATCTACCAATTTAAGGTTGGTCACTGACTGCTAAGTCACAAGCTCCTGAGAGCATGTACTGGTCCAGGAAAAACAGCTTAAGAGTAGGTATGGATGTAAATATGCTACACTCCTAGTCCAACCAC
The DNA here is from genome assembly GCA_004026765.1 of Micronycteris hirsuta. Taxonomy (NCBI): domain Eukaryota; kingdom Metazoa; phylum Chordata; class Mammalia; order Chiroptera; family Phyllostomidae; genus Micronycteris; species Micronycteris hirsuta. Next base: position 93,747 of record PVJI01001939.1, read on the forward strand.
ATAGTATTCTTCATATCTTTTGACTAGCCAAGAAAAATCAAGAGGCAATCAGCAAAACAGAACTACTCACTCAGATATTGTAAAAAAATCCATAAGTTCAGATGTTGAAGCCTTGTTCCAATAGGTAAACAAAGCATCTAGAAAGTAAACATTTATCTGGTCAGAATCACGATGCGTCTTCTGTACATTACAAGATGAGATCTTACAGTGTAGTCCTCCAAACCCTGCTCCCTTTCAGAGCTAATGAAAGGACAAACCACAGCGACCAATCTAAACTGGACAACATATACAACGGTCTTATTCAATTTTAAGAAGCTACATTTGAACACCTGAACTTTAATTTCTTCATATAGCATCTAGTGCTATATAATACATATAACATACATAATGTGCTCTTAAGTGGACTAGAATGTTCAAAGAATAAACGTGGGCATAAAATCTAAAGTCAGGTTCTCTCTTTACCTACTTCAAAATCCTTCACCAGTAGGAAATCTGTTGAAAAGTCTTGCATGTGCATAATTACTCCTTTCCTGACATGCGCACACTCCGAAATGGAAGCATGGATACTACACACACTGTTTTGCACTCTGAGTTTTAATTCAACAATGCAGCTTAGCTCTATCTCAATCTTTTTCAAGCTGCATAATATTCCATTCTATGGATACACTATTATTTAGTCAGTCCCTTACTGATAGACACTTCCTTTTTCTACCCCTAATCTTTTGCTATTATGAATTATGCTTTGATGAACATCCTTTTACATGCGTCTTTGCACACCTGTCCAACTACATCTATAGGGTAAATTCTTGAAGTTAAACAATTGTGTCAAATGATATGTACATTTAAAATTTTCACAGATATGGCCAAATAGCTCTCCAAATAAGCAGTGTGGGAGTGTCTGTTTCCCCACATGATGAAAAACTCACACTTGCTCTTCATCAAGAGGACACGGCATATTTGTAGCTAAAGCAAATCCTACAAATTTATTTAGAGGAAAAATGTTCTGTGGATGACCCTTAACCATTTAGCACACTGCACAACTCTGTTATCACTTCATGAATATTTTTGCATTCATATAGTATTTACATTGAGGTTGAGAAATGGGCAAAGAGATTTCTAACAGAGAAAAAGTCACTGACTTTGGGGGCCTGAGGCTGAGTGAGAGGGTGGCTGCAGAGGTGCCGTTGGCTTGTGAAGATGCATAGCCACAAACTTTTACTCTATGCTGTCAAGAATGGTGACATATGGGGAAGCCAGGGGGTGTATACTAAGAACCTGTTATGCGTGGGCACTGTGCTAGGTGGTCTCATGATGTCACATATGGCATGCCATTGAATTCCCACCAAAATCAGAGGCAGAGAGTTTCAATTTACAGAGAAGCTAATGAAGGCTCAGGAAAGTGAAGTAATTCTCCAACAGCCTAAAGAATCATGGTGATTTAAACGAAGTACACCTGATTTGTAAAGCCACGTTTGCCCTATTAGGCCACTAAAAAGGGTGGTTCAGGTAACTTTCCATTTTTCAGGGACTCTGAGTTTAGATTCCAAATGGACAAACTGTGGTTACTTGAGGCTGGTCATCCAGGTGTGCTGAGAACCCAGGGAGCCAATGAATGCTGGTGGGCCTCTCCCGGTCAACTTGCAGACATCTGTGGTCACCCCAGCACATGCCAGATAGATCCAGCCGGCCAGCAGCCATCTGAGAGGCACCAAGTCAGCCTTTCATAACTCAGAGCTCAGGCTATTTGGCTGAGATGAGGGGAAAGACAGAGCTATTCTCTATGAAGAAGGGAGGCACAGAGGGTAAAGGCCCAGTGTGTAGAAGGTGCTCCTTAAATGTGGAACAAAGGAAAAGGTAGCCACAGAGTTACACAATCAAGTCTAGCATCTGTCTGGTAAACTAAGCTGAAGGCAACTTCTCCACCCCATTCCATGCACAAAAATCCATTCTAGGTAGATATCAGGGTTTAAATGTGAAAATTTAAATAATATAACCTTTAAAGAAAATATAGGAAAATATCTTCATGATCCTGGGGATAGGTAAAGATTTTTTAAACATGACACACAAAAAATTCTAATTATGAAGGAAAGAAATTAGTAAGTTCAGGTAATCTTTTAAAAGTTATAAAACGCATTTGAAGAGTTTGTTGTAGTCTTAAAATATGTGCATGACCTTCTGAAGGGCTGACTTTAAAGGATTACTTTCACCTGATGTAAAATTCCTGATATTTGTCTTTAAAAAGCAATTATGTTCTAGTTATAGATCGTATTTATTATTTGGATATTAAAACCACTTTCAATAAAGTAAACAGGATCATAATGCTGGCTATATATAAGTCATTACTGTAATGTAAGGTTTAGAACTTCTGACTTAATGGAAAGAATTTCAATTTTATAAACCAAATATCAGAAAAAGTGTCCAGTGCTTATGCATTTGGTCACTATCATTCAAAGAAAATCCTGCTGGTTGGTTCTTTTTTGTAAATAGGTACTTTGAAGTAACAGATTGACAGAAGACTAAAATAACTGGGTCCTGAAGCACTTTAGGGATAGGTATCCTGCTCCTAACATCTGAGTCATAAGGTTGGGCTGTTTTGCTGCTAAAACGGAAACTCAATAAAAAGAAATACCTCTGAGGGTACTCAATGACCACACCTACTGCCTCCAGACACAGGCAGTACAAGAGGTCTTCAGGTTCTCAAAAAATGGCATTTTGTTTTCAAAAGTGAGTTCATTTTCACTCAATTGACCTTTAACAAAACTCACAGTACACTTTCTAATTTGTTGCAGGGAAAATAAGACAAGATTTTTGATCAAAATAAGAAATGTGACATTGTACTATGGCACAATTTCATATGACTGGTTATATCACAAAATCAGAGTTGAAAGTGTCCTGTCATGGATGTTTACAAGCTTTATGTGGTACCGATAAAGCACTAATGGTTGTGGTCCTTTCTATTAAAAAATGTGGTTGTCAAACAGTTAATCAGAAAGTTAATCTACTATAGCACTACTATTTCCATTAGAAAATAAAAATAATACACTTTGCTTCCAGTTAAAGCCAGGATGTCACACACTCTACATGGAAGAGATGCTGAGGCTTTCCAACACTGTATTTTCTAATTCAAGAGATAGACTAATAAAGTTATGCAAGTTATCAGTAAGTTTGTTCAGACAAATGAAATTTAAAATCAAAAGCTACTTTATCTGTGTCTGCCTCCTTTACTTAACATGGTAGGTCTGAGTTTAATATAAATTTAAAAAATAGGCCCATTCACATTTTAGAACTGATTTTCTAGATTATAATAATTAATAAAGATACTTTTCCAAATTAAAATTTTTATTTCTACTTCATTTAGAAAATTAACATGTTTTTAAAACAGGAAAGAAGAGCCCCTTTAATTCCCTAAAGCCTTACAAGCAATTGCAATTTTAAAACAATAAACCAAATACTGAAATGAGGAAAGTAAAACAGATATCTTCACTTTTACCTACCATCAGACATGCTTTTTAAGATGTAAAGGAAACACATCAGCAGGCTCTTAATCTCAGATTGGTCAAGTTTATCGCAACGAACAACAGAGTTTCCCAAAGTGCCACTTTGTTGGTGCTAAAAAAGGAAATATAGGTGTATTTTTCTCCTTCAATAACAGGTAAAAGAAAATTAGTTTCACTTTCTCCCTTGGAAGAAAAACATTCTTAAAATTGAGTCCAACCATTAAAATTGGAAAGTATAAATAATTTGTAGACAAACTATAAGCACACCTTCACCGAATATACACAAGTTGTTCCACAGAAGTTCTGGCTTGTCTCCTGTGCATACTTTCCTAAGGGACAAGCCAGAAGGCACAAACCTTTCAAACTGGATAACCATTGTTTTAGTTACCAGCTTAGTTCTGAAATGTCAAGTAATACCTCATGCAGAAAAGTATGTGTGCTGGGATCAAACACAGAAATGATGATTCAGAAAACACAGCAGAACCAACCACATCCTCAGGAAAACATCAGTGGCTGAAACAGCAAATGAAGTCTATGGTGCTTCTGAGTACCAGTCACAAAAACCTGGAGCTGAGTCACTGTCATTATGTTACATCATGGGGCACCGCTGTGAGAAAACAACGGGCAGATGCCCTATAGGGACAACTAGGGACGCCTCAGCACAGCATTGCCAAAGACCCTAAACTGATGAGGTCATTCCATCATCAGCTTAGCTCAACACAGCAAATGTCAGAAAGCTCAGGGTGCAGGGTGAGGGCAGTTTTGCCACTACAGAGCAGGTTCACACATTCAAAGGGTTAACTTAAAAAAAACAGAACAAGAATCTCATCTCATGATAAAAACACAAGAGAGTTAAAAATCCAAAGTTATATTTTCCAATTGAGATCAGGAAAAAATTATTTTTCCTTCAAGGTATTAGAGGCCAATTGAAAAAATATATATGATAAACAGATTTAATAACATCTGTGAATATTTGTATTTAAGGAACAAATATAGGAGCAACTAGTGGCAAAACTGGTGCAAATGCATCACTAGGCTCACGCACTTCATCAGAGCCACTAGGAGAACTCAGCACTTCCTGCAGCGGCAGGGAAGGTGCAGCATGCAATGTTTCCTCTGGCAAAGTTGGAATTGTTAGAAGGGAAAAATCCACAGTGACCCGGTTTTTCCTGGCTGACTGGCAGCTCTCCTCCTCGCCAGCACTGCGTATGACACAAGCAGAGTGCCTTCTGAGCAGCTTCTCCCTCTAAACATGAAAGCATGTCAGGGTCAAGGGAAAAGTTCAGCATGTCATGACATACACCCACACTGCGATACACGCAACTCAAAAGAACTGGCAGTTAAGGATAATCATGTCAATGCCAGCCATGGAAATGCATGATAAGATGACAAACCTGGTATGGAGGAAAGACGTTTTCCATATTTCTGAGTACTAGGAATATATCCCTAAATGGTTCACCTGTTTACTCGTACATGTGCTTGCCTATACCTTGAAATAAATTAGGACAACAGTGGCCAAGGTGAGACCAACATGTCACGGTTCCAGGTTTAAATCCAAGCCTTACCCGTTCCCACAAAGTGCCAAATGATCTGAGTCTTTGTTATTTCAAGACAGAAAGTTAAATATGAAGATTTGTTGGACTAGGATTGTGTGTGCAGTGAGAACAGAATGATTTCAAATAAAGCTTTATCCCTAAATCACCTGCGTGCTCAATTAATCTCTTCTGGAGCTGGCTTTGGACCCTATGCCCATTTGTATGGATAGCTGTATTATAAATGGTGTTTCCAGCATACAGACCACAGGGATTTTAAATAAGTGGCATTTTTATTTCCCTAGCTGTCCAACCTGCCAGAAGCAATCACTCAAACTGTAAACACTGCCCCAATCTGGAATTCTGGAAACAAGAATCAGGGCCCCATCCTTAGTTAATAACCTGATTATCTACCCCAGGTTAACTGAGTTTTTTTCTTTTAAAGGTCAAACAATGAACACTAGAACATGAAGCATGTTTACTGTGGGCTAAATCTATTTATTAAAAGAAACACAAGTTATATGAAAAAAAATTACCTTATCCAGGGAATTGCTTTTCTCACTATTCCTTTCCGGAAGGCTGTTCCCTGAATCTGTGCTTATGAGGGATCCTCTTGAATCAGCATTTCTCACACTATTGATGTTTGGAGTTGAAGTTGTATACGGAGAAGCTACATGGAAATTAAGCCAAGACCAAAGAATAGGTGAGAGAACAAAATAAAGATAAGCACTGAACTTAAAAAAAATTATTTTCATGGCACTTATTTTTTCTGTTAGGAATTTGGTTCAAGAATTGTATTCAATCACCAATAGTTAAAAATAAACTTTAATAAAAAACATTCAGATGTAGCTACCAATTCACTTATAAGAAACCACCTTGCTAAAATTAAAGGAGCACACATTGTTTCAGAAAGGGATGGAAAGAAGACTTAAAAACTTTTTAAAAGATAAAACCACCTACAACTATCAAATAAAAAAATTAAACCGTGCAACAAACCCACAGTATTCAAACTGTATGCTGAGGTGCCCTAGAAAACTCAGAGTGGTGTCATGGGATATTTTACATTTTCAAGGAAAACACAGTGATACTTGACATCTGTTGGAAACTGTAGTTTCAACATTAGATTGTGCTACATTGCTTTTGATGGTTTCATATCTTTGTGAAACTGGGTATTTGGTGGTTGCGATGATATAAAGTTGGGCGAAAATCAATGTGGAACAACACGAGAAAGGCTGTGAGCAACCCGATTCCAAATTGGAAAGGCCAATACGCACACACATTCTAGTTATTAAAAAATAAAATACAAATGTTTTTCTTTAAATTAACATATTTTTCAAATGCCTCCTAAGTTGTTAGAATATGAGTCCTTAAGTTATTTGGTCCTAAGTACCTAATAAACAGAGCTGACAGGTGTTATTTTTGGCCTGGGGACCCCATGAAAAAACTACTGTGACAATAACGAGTGATGTGAACCAAGTTTGCGAGGTGCTGCAATAAACAGTTACAAGCAGAAAGGAACTCTAACTCAGACATAAAATTTGTGACATCTGTGAAGAAACAGCATCTGAAGGCAGAAATCAGCACCCACCCTGCCTGGTACTGTGGAATTTTTCAACATAACAGATTTACTTCCTGCTTACATAAGATGTACGTAAATCACATGATTAAAAATGAGTCTCAGACTTGTATATTTTGTGCTGAACCAAAATGCATGCCTCCAACAGAAAGGCCTGGCTGGTCGTGCAGATGGCACAAGGAGACTTTGGCATGTGCTCCAACAAGCTATAGGCACAACCTCCCATACCTAAGCTGAAGGTGCCTTTACCTGGCACCTCACAACAGAACAGGCTGGCTGTTTTCAGTTTTCAGCATGCAAATTAGCTGCCATGGACTAAGACACTTCTAAATTAATCCCTCCCCCTATCTAATATTCAGGTTTATCCACCGCTATCCCTGAAACCAATTCAGTGTATTAAAACCAAGAAAAGAATAGCCAGAGGAATTTGAAAACGTAAGTGAAGGATGGAACACATAAACCATTGGCCACAGGCTGCATTCCCCAGAATACAAATTACGTGATTGACTGTTACAAGGACCAGGTGAAAACCCTATGTAAAAACTATGAGCTTTTTTCTATATTCAGAAAAGAAACACATATTATGAGCAAGTTATAATGATCTAAAATGATCTAATATCTATAATTATCTCCTAATAATCTTGGACTTCATATTTAATGTAGAACACAGAGCTCAAGAGAAAGAGGTCCTTTAGTAAAACTGGATCCTAAATTTTCAGGGTTGTAGGCTGAATTCCGAAACTATGGGCCCAATACAAGGCAAACGCATGGACATGCAATAAATCTAAATCAACACACTTAGTAGAATTATGTTCCTATATATTGTGTGTGTTTATATTTAATATTCTGGCCTACTGCATAGCCTTAAAAATATTATACAAGATATAAATAAAATAAGAAGAGCGTAGTTCACTTCTCTCTCTCTCATTGGGATGTGTTAGACATCCCAACACAATATACTGTGTAGGTGATAAAAGGAACTCTGAGCTTAAGAATGTGTGACTTTTAAAATGAATGTAATCTGTATCCAGCAATAAATCAGTTTTACAAATTTTCAGGTATCCTGTTCCAAAGACAAAAAAAACCTGCTGAGGGCACATTCTCAATATGCACAGAAACAGGATTCCTTCTAAATGGAGACATACGGAGAAAGTCTGCTCTTAAAGGATAAGCACTGGGACTAAAGTTAACTAAAAACTCCTTGCTAAATAAAACAAGAGTTGCTAAAGCTACCAGAAAACAACTAGTACACTCACTTCCAGGCAGAGCTTCTCTGAAAGGCATTCCTAAAAGGGAACAAGGACCTAAGTCTTTAAAGATGGAGGAGAAACACAGATAAAGCCTGGGTATAAATGTCTGTTGTGGTGAATCTGTATGAAAAGTGAATTCAGGTCTGGAAATGCAAGAAAGTGAAGACACTAAGTCAGCCTCAAGCACTTTTCATGACTTCACCATGAACACAGGTCATGCCGTTCAAGTCATGATGAATGGTTCATCTTTATATTCTCAGTGCACCCTAAATCCTAACAAGGTGAAAGGGGAATTGGACAATAAAGTCAGACTTGGCTATTGTAAACTCTGCTGCTATGAACATTGGAGTGCATAGGTTCTTTTGGATTGGTGTTTCAGAGTTCTCAGGATATAATCCTAGCAGTGGAATTGCTGGGTCAAAAGGCAGTTCCATTTTTAGTTTTCTGAGGAAATTCCATACTGTTTTCCAAAGTGGCTGCACCAGTCTACAATCTCACCAATACTGCATTACAGTTCCCTTTTCTCCACAACCTCTCCAACACTTGTTGTTTGTTGCTTTGTTGATGATGGTCATTCTCAAAGGTGTGAAGTGGTATCTCATTGTGGTATTCATTTGCATCTCTCTGATGGCTAGTGATGCAGAGCATCTTTTCATTTGTCTGTGGACCCTCTGTATGTCCTTCTTGGAGAACTGTCTGTTCAAGTCCTTTGCCCATTTTTTAATTGGGCTTTTTGTCTTCGTGGAGTCATGTGAGTTCTTTATATATTTCGGAGATCAAACCCTTGTCTGAGGTATCACTGGCAAATATGTTTCCCCATGCAGTTGATTCTCTTTTAATTTTAATGCTATTTTCTTCAGCCATGCAGAAGCTGTTTTGATTTTGATGGGATCCCATTTGTTTATTCGTTCCTTTATGTCCCTTGCTCTCAGAGACATATCAGTGAAACTACTGTTGTGTGGAATATCTGAGATTTTCCTGCCTATGTGCTCCTGTAGGACTTTCCTGGCGTCAATACGTATATTTAAGTCTTTTATCCATCTTGAACTTATTTTTGTGTATGGTGTAAGCTGGTGATCAAATTTCATTTTCTTGTGGTAGCTGTCCAGCTCTCATAACACCATTTGTTGAAAAGGCTATTTTTACTCCATTTTATGCTGCTGCTCCCTTTGTTGAAAATTAATTGACCATAGAGACTTGGGTTTATTTCTGGGCTCTCTGTTCTGTTCCATTGGTCTATCCGTCTGTTTTTATGCCAGTACCAAGCTGTTTTGATTACAGTGGCCTTGTAATACAGTTTGATATCAGGTATTGTGATCCCTCCTACTTTGTTCTTCTTTCTCAAAATTGCTGCAGCTATTTGGGGTCATTTATGGTTCCATATAAATTTTTGATGTTTGTTCTGTATCTGTGAAATAAGCCATTGATACTTTAATAGTTTTGCACTGAATCTATAAACTGCTTTGGGTAGTATGGACATTTTGATGATGTTAATTCTTCCAATCCATGAACACGGTATATACTTCCATTTGTTTGTTTCTTCCATGATTTCTCTCTTCAGTGTTGTGTAGTTTTCTGAGTACAGGTCTTTTACCTCCTTGGTTAGGTTTATTCCAAGGTACTTTTTCTTGTTGCTACAACAAATGGGACTTTTTCCTGATTTCTGTTTCTGATCTGTCATTGTTGGTGTACAAGAATGCCTTTGATTTCTGAATATTGACTTTATATCCCACTGTTTTACCAAATTCATTTATTAGCTTGAGCACTTTTTTGGTGGAGTCGATAGGATTTTCTAGGTACACTATCATGTCATCTGCAACCACTTACACTATTGTTTCCTCCTTTCCAATTTGGAAGTCTTTTATTTCTTTTTCTTGTCTGACTGCTGTGGCTAGGACTTCCAATACTATATTGAATAAAAGGGGTGAATGTGGACAAACTTATCTTGTTCCCCATCTTAGTGGGAAAGCTCTAAGTTTCTGCCCATAGAGAATGATGATGGCTGTCTCTCATATATGGCCTTTATTATGCTGAGGAATGTTCCTTCTGTTCCCACTTTGCTGACTGTTTTAATCATACATGGATACTGTACCTTCCCAAATGCTTTTTCGGCATCTATTGATAGGATCATGTGATTTTTGTCTTTGCTTTTGTTTATGAGATATATTACATTTATTGATTTGTGAATGTTGTACCCTACTTGCATCCCTGGCATGCATCCCATTTGATCATGGTGTATGATCTTTTTAATGTATTGCTGGATGAGGTTTGCAGATATTTTGTTTAGGATTTTAGCGTCTGTGTTTGTCAGTGAAATTGGCCTTAAATTTTCTATTTTTGTTGCGTCTTTATCTGGTTTTAGGATTAAGATAATGCTGCCTTTATAAAAGGAGTTTGGGAGATTTCGGTCTTCTTGGATTTTTTGGAATAGTCTGTGAAGGGGTTAGCTCATCCCTAAATGCTTTGTAGAATTCGCTTGGTTATTGGTCTGTTCAGGCTTTCTGCTACTTCTTGATTCAGTTTGGGGAGATTATACTTCTCTAGAAATTTGTCCATTTCACCCAGGTTTTCAAATTTCTTGGCATATAGTTCTTCACAGTAATTTCTTACAATCCTTTGTATTTCTGTGGTATCAGTTGTAATCTCTCCTCTTTCATTTCTGATTGTGTTTATTTGGGTCCTCTCTCTTTTTTTCTTGATGAGTCTGCTTAAAGGCTTGTCAATTTTGTTTATCTTTTCAAAGAACCAGCTGCTGGATTTACTGATCCTTAGAATTGTGCTTTTGGTCTCTTTGTCATTTAGTTCTGCTCTGATCTTGGTTATTTCCTTCCTTCTACTTGCTCTGGGCTGTCTTTGTTGTTGTTCCTCCGGTTCTTGTAGGTATAGGGTTAGGTTGTTTATTTGAAATGTTTCTATCTTTTTAGGTAGGCCTGTATCACTATGAACTTCCCTCTTAGGACTGCCTTCACTGTGTCCCTTAAGGTTTGGATTGTTGTGAGTTCATGATCTTTTGTTTCCAGAAACTCCTTGATTTCTTCCTTAATCTCATTCTTGACCCATTCATTGGTTAAGAGCATGCTATTCAATCTCCATGAGTTTGAGTGTTTTAGGGGTTTTCCTTGAGGTTGGTTTCTAGTTTCAATCCCTTGTGGTCAGAGAAAATGCTTGGTATTTCAATTTTCTTGAATTTGTTGAGGCTTGTTTTGTGTCCTATCATGTGGTCTATCTTTGAAACTGTTCCATGTGCATTTGAAAAGAATATGTATTTTGCTTCTTTAGGATGAAAGGCTATATATATATATGTCAGTGAAGTTCATTTGATCTATGCCATTGTTCAATGCCACAATATCTTTGTTGATGTTTTGTTTCTTTATCCATTTTTGACAGTGGGGTGTTGAAATCCCCTACTATAATTGTGTTGCTGTCAATATCTTTCTTGAAGTCCTCAAGGATGTTCCTTATAGATTTGGATGCTATGTTGGGTGCATATATATTTACAATGTTCATGTCTTCTTAATGGATTCTGCCCTTGAGTATTATGAAGTGACCTTCCAGGTCTCTTTTTATGGCCCTTGTTTTGAAGTCTATTTTGTCTGATATGAGTATTGCTACCGTAGCTTTTTCCCCCTGTTCATTTGCTTGGAATATTTTATCCAACCCTTCACTTTCAGTCTGTGTATGTCTTTTGTTCTGAGGTGGGTCACTTATAGGCAGCATATGTGTAGGTCATGATTTCTTATCCATTCAGCTGTTCTATATCTTTTGACTGGGGCATTCAATCCATTTACATTTAATGTTATTATTGATGGGTACTTATTCATTGCCATTTTTTCATACCTGTGTTCCTCTCTCTCTCTCTTTTTTCTCCTTTTCTTAAAGCAGACCCTTTAGCATCTCTTGCAGAGGTGGTATGGAGGAGGTATATTCTTTGAGACTTCTTTTATCTGGGAAACTCCTTATTTCACCTTCCATTTTAATTGAGAGCCTTGCTGGATAGAGTGGTCTCAGTTGCAGAACCTTGGTTTTCATTACTTGGAATATTCCTTCGCATTCTCTTCTGGCTTGGAATGTTTCCATTGAGAAGTCAGCTGCTAGTCTTATGGGGGCTACCTTGTATGTTACTTCCTGTTTCTCCCTTGCTCCCTTAAAATTCCCTCTTTGTCTTGGAATTTGCCATTTTAATTATGATGTGTCTTGAAGTGGGCCTCTTTGAGTTCCTCTGGATTGGGACTCTTTGTGTTTCCCGGACTTGTGTGACTTTTTCTCTCATCAAATTATGGAGATTTTCCATCATTGCTTTTTCAACTAGGTTTTCTATCCCTTGTTCTTCTTCTTCTCCTTCTGGTATCCCTATTATATGGATATCATTACGTTTCATGTTATTCTGCAGTTCCCTTAACCTCTCTTTGTTCTTTCTGAGCCTCTTTTCCTTTTCTTGCTGTTTCTGGGTGTTTTTTTCTACCTTGTCCTCCAGCTCGCTGATTCAATCCTCTGCTTTATCCAGCCTGCTTCCTTCTAGCATGTTTTTTATTTCCGAGATTTTATTGCTCATTTCTTCCTGGTTTTTGTTTATAATTTCTATTTCCTTTTTCATACTGCTGTAGTTTTCACTCAGTTCCTCGTAGTTGTCTGTGAGTTTCTTGAGCATCTTTATAACCATTCATTTGAAATCTATATCTGATAGTTTGGTTACCTCCATTTCGTTTAGCTCTTTTAGTGGGGAGTCTTCCATTCCTTTTGATTGCATGTTCTTTCTTTGTCTCCCCATTTTAAGTGACTCTTTCTGTGTGTTTCTGCAATTCCTGATGCTTTGCTTTGCTAGCTGTCTTTGTAGGGTGAGCTATGGCAGGAATTCTATGGGGTTCAGTGGTATGTTCTCTTTGATCTCCTTGTCTGGATGCTCTAGGATTGCCCTTTCTTCTGTTTGTGTGGGCTCTCTTGCTGTACTTGGGTTTTTACCTTTTGGTGGTTCCTTTGTTGGTGGGTTCTCTCCTCCATCGGGTATACTGATGTTCACAGCTCCCTCCTAATCTTGTATGTGATCAGCAGCAGGGGGTAGGCAAAATGGATTAAGACAGAGGGAGAGTATTTTATGGGATTTAAAGTACCAACAAGTAGAGAAGAGATAGGAGATTCTTTGGATAAGTATAGCTTGAAATGTATTATTTCACCCAACTAGCCACTTTTGATGAAAGGTGAAAGAGGGATAAGATTCTTGTTAGAGGGGAGGAGGATTTTGATCTGAATCCAGAAAACAGAGCACTTGTGCAAGGTTAGATGATGAAATACAGTAAGAGTAAAGGATAGAAAGTAGGTGTAGTGTGTGAGAGAATAGAGTTAACCACAACAATAATAAAGCTCAGGAATAAAATGAAGTGGGCTAAGATCAGGGAGGATTGCTGTGTACTATGTACAATTGTATCGAACAACAATTATTTACAATACTAGAACAAGAATAATATGACAACAAATATATGATTTAGATAACCAGAATAGAAAGTACGTGATCAAGGGTAGTGTGTTATTGGAACACAAGTGAAGTGAAAGAAGGAAAATTAAAATACAATACAGAGAGAATAAGGAAAACCATTGAAACAATGCAATTAAAGAAATAAAATAAAGAAAACTAAACATAAAGAAGACAAATAAAAAATACTAATAAAATAGAAGTAGTAAACATATGAAAAATGATAACCATATACAAATAAACAAATGTCAATTCTATGGGATAGCTAAGTGACATTTGTCTCAGTTTCTCAATTTTTGTGGTTAGCCTTGTGCTCCCCCTTTGGATTTGTCTCTAGACCTTTCATAACTCCATGTCTTATTGTCTCACTTCAGCATTTCCACAGTCTTGAATGCTACAGATAATTTGGCCAGGGAGTTAATATTTCAACACCTTCCTATGCCCTGGGACTCATTTAATTGGCAACTGAGAGTATATCACAAACATGAATAATGCTAAAGAATTGTGGTTTTTATAATACCAGTCAAATATTAACACTGAGTGTTTACCATGCCAAGTACTGCACACATCATATTGGCTCTTTGTCCCTCACTGTGACTTATTTTTGGCGATGTGGACACAGGTTGAAGAGGAGAGAAATTCTGCTTTGCCAATTAGTAAATGGTGGAGTCTGGACCCAAAGCTACATCTGTCTGACTTAAAACCACTGTTGTGAACCATTACAGACTAGGCCCTAGAAGACAACCCCTTCTCTAGTCCCACACCAGTGGCTGGACACATAGGCAGAGCAAGACAAAGAAGACAGAGCAAAGGTCCCAGGAGAATGGCTAATGGAAACACTTTGAGCGCTGTGTATGAATTAACTCAATTAATCTTTATGACACCAAATAAAGTAGGTATAACTATGAAAAATATATATGAACATAAGTAAGACTAAGGATTAGTATTGGTATTGTAGGATAAATTCAGGCATTAATATGAGATTTCCAGTTTTATATTCTGCCCAGTTTCATCACTTACATGAAATGGCATGTTAACAACAAGAGTACCACAAAAAGTGAAGGACATAAACTCAGCATGAATAACAGTTCTGTAAACTAATCAGCTAAGAGGACTGCCCGTTATTCTGTCCTGATGGAAACAGGTTTCATTTACTCCAAGTGTTGTTTAAGAGAAAGGGATAAAGATAGAATAAAAGTGTTTCTGTGACAATTCTGTGAAAACATTTTTTGTATCATTTTCTTTACAAAAAAGTTGGCACAGGGGCTCAATAATGTAGGATACTAGTAGGCATATTTCTCAGGCATTTTCTTTTGAAAACCACTCCATTTGGATCTTGATTTATGCCATCTGTTTTCCTACTCATGGAGATTGTTCTTACTTTATTTCAGATACAAAAAAATATTCCAGGAAAGATATTAGAAAATCAATTTTAGGACTGCAGTCTAGCCATAAACCACTATCCCCTTTAGGAAATACTTTGTCACATGTCATCTAAATTGCTAACACTACAAATATATCCTACCATACTCCTCCCACACACCTGCAAAGATATTCCTTTTCTAAAAGCATAAGCACTCCAATTTATAGATTTAAAATGATAAATTAACTTAAGCATTAACAAAAAGCCAACAGTACAAATATGGGATTAAGTGTGCTTAATCCCATTCAGAATTCAGAATTCATGAGAATCTGGGAGTCTTTACTTCAGTGAAGAGTTGAGGGGTTTTGGCTGTTAACTATCAAAACCAGGAAAGTAATAGTCCAAGCACAAATTCAGACTTCAAAATCCTAATTTGAAAGCTACAAACTATCGGATTAAAGACACTTTCAGAATTAAACTACAGACAAGTGGATAAGGTCCCCAAGCATTACCAATGCCAGAGATAGCACCAAAGAGATCTTTGTGCAGGTTGTTATCCAGCGTGTTTCCAGATTTCTGTGGTGTCACCAGTGGATTTACAGCTGGCAAAATAAGTGATTCCTCCTTCACAGTCTGCCAAAGGGGAGAAAAAGAAGAAACATTCAAAGACGATTTAAAAAAAGTCATCAACTGATCTTGGAAATGTGAGGGCAAGTGTTAGAACAAGACAGAACAGCCTGACAAGTTAAATGTGCCTGAGTGGGAGAAACAGCCACAGGATACGAGAGGGTGGAAGATGGCAGATGAATCAGAGGAAGAGTGAGGAGAAGGGAGCACATATATTTAAAGTGGGGATAGGGTGGGCAGAGGAATCTTGGCCATAAAGTCACTTCTTTCCCCAGAAGATCTGGCACCTCTCCCTTTCCAGGGCTCTGATGTCCAACATTGCTTTAAATTATTTTGGTATGTTTTTTTTCTTTCAGAAGAAGCCTCATGTGCTCTTTCTAACCGGAACACTGTTTTTTCTCTCACATCAGAAACCCTCCTACATGAGCAACAGTGATTTACAAGAGCAGCAGTGAAAAATCTCAGCAAGTTTGGAGCTTCATATAGAACTCCCAGTCAGTGAAGAAATTATGTTAATTTTGAAGTGATGTCACAACAGATTTAACTTGGTGTAAGCCAAGGAAGCACTGTGTTCCTTTTTCTCAGGACTGAAGCAGTACAGAGAGGTAGCATTATGCCCTGAATTACTTGTTCTGATAAGAACAAGGTTTAGAGAATACATATGTGAAACACAGTGTTGTATAGGGTGAGATTAGTGAGGTGCAGTTCATTTAAGGACAGTGAAAGTTTATGCCCTTTGGTGTCACGGATCCTGTCTTGAAGAATCCATATGCTGTGGCCAATTTGTAAATAATTCACTCGTGAAATCTGGGGAGAGAACACAGGGACTACACAATCCCCCCCTCTGAATCAGAGAGAGAGCCCCGACCCCTGCCTAAATAGGCTTTTGTTTTTCTGGGTACATTACACCAGAGTGGTCTGCATTTACTGTGCATAGGTTTGCACCAGGTGATAGACAACAAAGGAGGGCACATCAAAGGAGAATTTTGCAAATGTAAAGGCAAAAGGGATTGGGCTGGACTTGATGGGTTTATCACGGGCCTTCGGAAGCCAGATATGCATCAGCATTTGTTCTTTTAATCCAGGGTGAGGGAGTTTCAGCATAGCAAGTCTTATATCTAGGAAAAATGTAGGTCTGATTTACCCATGGGGAAAGTCTGTCCACGCACGTGGGGCCTGCTTGCCAACTCGCTTCCCTCTGAGGGCTTTTTAAAAACAGCGATAGTGGAGCTTCAAGTCCCACAATGGGTGGAATGGTTCCCTAAACTTTGGAACTAAAAAAAATTCTATAAATATGGTTCATCTCAGTGTATTATTATTTAGACATATTCGGAGGTGGAGAGTAAAAAAAATGGGACATAAAGATCAAAAGAAATTCCTCAAATGTATAGTAGATGACAAAGTGGCAAGATTAACAGCTGAGGTGGTTCATGGATCCAGAATGAAAGGGAAAAGGAAATTGCTGAGCTGGTAACATCTATCCAAATTAATGGCAGGTGGTTTCTAATTTAAAAGTTTTGAGATAATTTCTGGGATCATCCTTTAGTCAACTTAATTTCCAAAACATTTTTAAATGACTGCATGAAGATAACATAAATTAAGGTGGGGCCTGTGTTACTCACCTTGGCTCTCTGACATCCAGCTTGATTTTCTACTTTTACAGAGAGAGACTTTACCCCAAGAGGTGGTTTTTCCAAGACTGTGTTGTATGTTACAACCAGAACTTGGGCTACAGATTTGTAGACTACATAAAGAAGATCCTGATGTTTTATAAGATATTGGGGCATTAGAAAAGCATGATTTTATAATGATTTTTAACAAGAGTCGAAGGTTTATTGATTGACCTCACTTTAGTCAGAAATACAGTTTACTAAGTACTGTGTAATATTATTGTTTTAGTGGTGAGAGAGGGAGACAGAGAGAGACAGAGAGAGAGAGAGAGAATAGGTATGTACTGCGTTAAATGGTGCCCCACACCGCCCCAATTCATATCCATCCAGAACCTCAGAATCTGATCTTTGAAAATAGGGTCTTGGCAGATATAATTAAGATGTAAGGTGAGATGAGGTCATCCTGGATCCTAAATCCAATCAATTACTAGTGTGTTTATAAGAAAAGGAAAGTATAACAGATACCAGAGACACAGACATACAAGGGAGAAAGTCATGTGAAGACAAAGGCCAAGATCAGAATGATGCAGCCACAAGCCAAAGAATGAGAGGATTTCAGGCAACCACCAGAAGGTAGTAGAGAGGCAAGGAACAGACCCAGAGCCTCCAGAAGGAACCGACCCTGTTGATACTTTCATTTTGGATGTACAACCTCCTGCCTATGAGAGAATAAATTTCTGTTGGTTTTGGCCATCCAGTTTGTGGTACTTTGTTAGGGAAGCCCCAGGACACAAATACAGGCTGTATATATGTGAATATGCTTACGTACACTGCCAGCATTCACAGGGAAGGGTGACACATCTCTCACATTGATCCGCTGGACATTTTCAATCAGCAGACCAAACAGAGGCAGGTAGAGAGTGGCTATCCTTGCTTGATGGCTCTGAAACAAAGGCACACATTGTAAGTTTATCCCAGGCTCTAAGAATTTAATGACAGACTGAGCCGGCACTAGCCCTCTCCTGTATTCAGATACTTCCTATAAAGACTGCTATTAGAGTTTATTGCATAAACAAAGAAAAGTCTTGGTGCTGTTACCACTAATTTTCTAGTTGTTAGTTTCTTTATATTACTTAAAATAAAGGACATTTATCAAACCATATTTCCTTGCATTGGGGACCACTCACTCTTGAAGCATATCTGTCATCAAAAGAATGTTTTATCAGCAGATTCTTGAGCATGCTGATTGCAATCAGTCGGACCTCCCTGAACTCCTGGAGGGCAGTTCCCACTTCCCTCAGTAACAGTCCTACCAAGAAGTGGTTTCTGCAGAACTCATCTGTTAATGAGTAGTCAAGCTGGAGATCTGAAATGAGGATAAAAACTACTTTAGTTAAAGAGAATGTAACACTCGTTGAATAAAATAAAACCCAACCCCACCTTGGGTATATCAACAGAAGATAAGATTTGGCTTCCAATTGGAAAAGTGTGACTATCTAAAATAGCTCTACTTAACACATGGAGCTCTTAACGAAAACAAAATTTAAATACAAATAATTGCAGTGGATTTTAAAGCATATTACATCCTATATAATTAAGTTAGTGAATAGTTTTAGTACCAATTTTTAGAATATAGAACATATATTACATTACAAATATAATTTTGCTATTGAAATGAAATTTAGAGAGTTATCATACTAACTGATAGTATTATATAGAGAAGTGGTCTATGGATAACAAACATGTAATAAAAGAAAGAATAAGTATACATGGTCTACTGAAATGTTCTTTATTAAATGAATTCATTTACCCATTACCTGGTCATTAATGCCTATATATGCCCATTAAAAACAGTATGTTTAAAATTAACAAGTTAGTGTATAACCTATTTACTTCATTATCACTGAATTAAAAAACTTAATGTAGATTTTTAAAAAATAATCTTAATACTTCTGCACCTCTAAAAGCAAATAAAAAACTGATTTAAACTAAAATGAAAATGGACAAAACATCAACCCAAATTAGTAAATCACCATCAAGCTGAATGACAAAATTAAAGTTCTTCTGGAAAAGAGACACAAGTAAATGCAAAATCTACTTAGAGAAGGCAAATAAAGACAGCGAAACATCACTCTGAAGCTGAAATACACCCTTTCAGTAAGCTGGAATAAGAATTTTAATTCTATTTTTTGAAATTTAAAAATTTTTTTGGTGGTTGTGAGATTTCAAAACAATTTATTATATTTTAAAATATATTTTATTGATTATGCCACTACAGTTGTCCCATTTTTTTTTCCTCCACTTTATTCCCCACCACCCTGCACTCTGCCTCCCACCGGCATTCTCCCCCTTTGTTCATGTCCATGGGTCATACATGTAAGTTCTTTGGCTTCTCCATTTCCTATACTATTCTTAACCTCCCAATGTCTATTTTGTACCTATCATTTATGCTTCTTAACCCTGTACCTTTTCCCCCATTCTTCCCCATCCCTGTCCCCGCTGATAACCCTCTATGTGATCTCCATTTCTGTGATTCTGTTCCTGTTTCAGTTTTTTGTTTTTAGGTTCAGTTGTTGATACTTGTGAGTTTGTTGTCATTTTGTTGCTCGTATATTTTATCATCTTCTTTTTCTTAGATAAGTCCCTTTGACATTTCATATAATAAGGGCTTGGTGATGATGAAACTCCTTGAACTTGATCTTATCAGAGAAGCACTTTATCTGCCCTTCCATTGTAAATGGGAGCTTTGCCGGATAGAGCAATCTTGGATGTAAGGTTCTTGCCTTTCATGACCACGAATACTTCTTTCCAGCCCCTTCTTGCCTGTAAGGTTTCTTTTGATAAATCAACTGATAACCTTATGGGAACTCCTTTGTAGGTAACTGTCTCCTTCTCTCTTGCTGCTTTCAAGATTCTCTCTTTATCTGTAATCTTGGGGAATGTAATGATGATGTGCCTTGGTGTGTGCTTCCTTGGGTCCAATTTCTTTGGGACTCTCTGAGCTTCCTGCACTTCCTGGAAATCTATTTCCTTTCCTTTGCCAGATTGGGAAGGTTCTCCCTTATTTTTCCAAATAAGTTTTCAATTTCTTACTCTTTCTCTTCTCCTTCTGGCACTCCTGTGATTTGGATCTTGGAACATTTAAAGTTGTCCCAGAGGTTCCTCAGCCTCTCCTCACTGTTTCAAATTATTGTTTCTTCATCTTCTGGTTGAATGTTTATTTCTTCCTTCTACTCCAAATCATTGATTTGAGTCCTGGTTTCCTTCCCTTCACTGTTGGTTCCCTGTATATTTTTTCTTTACACCCTTCACGTTTTCCTCTATTTTGCAATCATACTGAATCATTTCTGTGAGCATCCTGATTACCAGTGTTTTGAACTGTATATTTGATAGGTTGGCTATCTCTTCATCACTTAGTTTTATTTTTGGAGCTTTGATTTGTTTTTTCATTTGAGCCATAATTCTTTGTCTCAGCACAACTGTTATGTAGTAAGAGGTGGAGCCTTAGGTATTCACCAGGGTGGAGCAACCCAAGTCCCTGTGTTGTGGCACTGTATGTGTGGGAGGTGTCTTCAAGGGAACAATGCCACTTGCTGGGTTCTCAGCTGGCTTTCAGTCTCTTTCCCCACTAACTACAAGCAAATTGGCCCATTCTGGTGCTGATTCCGGGCGGGTGGGTGGGTTTGTGTATTTTCTAGGGCCCTGTGGGTCTCTCCAAGGAATTCTACTGTGAGGCTGGGTGTTTCTCCCATTGCCACACCTGTGGCAGTGATTTCCACACGCGTGTTAACACATAATCATGAGAATTTACGCGTTTTGAGCGCAACTCCATGTAACTGTTGTGTAGGCAAGTGTGGATCATGTCTGTGGAATGGGAACTCTCTAATAGGAATTTGGCAAAGATGTATCTTAAAAAATTCTGGCTTGCTGTGCCCTGCATATTACATTACCTTGGTCCTATCTGCCACCGGACCTGAATTTACATCCTAATGCTCTGCTAAACCCTGTTCTGCTTAATCCCATGAATAATCAATCCAATGTAAATATGTCCTCATGCCTCTAATAAAAAGCCCGGCTAAGCGAGCCACGAGGTCTTTTCCTGAGATGGGAGGAATTGGTCACGTGGTCCCAGTCTCTCTTTCCCCGCGTGTCTCGGTATGAGATTCATACACGCATCGGTTGCGGTCACCCACGGGTATCGGCGGGTACGAAACCCCCACGACACACACCCCCACAGGTTTTTATAGCCAGAGATTTTGAGGCTCTTTTCCTGCGTTAGAACCCTGGGTTGTGTGGTCTGTCTCCCTCCCCAATTGTTCCTCCTGGTTTATCCACAAGCAAATGTGGGACTACCCGGTCCTCCAGCTGCCACCCTGCCATGTGTCCTCTCTACCTGGCTGCCTATCTCTGTCCCTCCTACCGGTCTGAATGAATGTTTCTTATTTAACTCCTTGGCTATTGGACTTCCATACAGTTTAAATTTCTAGCAGTTCTGGTTATTTTTTGTTTTTAAATTTGCCATTGTCCTTGTTTTAGTTGAGCAAAGACACAAAGTGTATCTACCTACATCTCCACCTTGGCCAGAAGTTCAAGGATTTTAATTCTTATATTGAATCCATAATTAGAGGAAAATCTATAGGCCCTCATTTGACTTTAATCTCCTATTAGTACTCCTAAACATATCCAAAATACTGACTCAAGTCCCATGAAACTGTTACCGTCTCTATTTAGCTAATTATTGATGGGAAAGGAGGAACAAAGGTATTTAGACACTGATGTTAATAAACTGGGGAACATAAATCTGCTTGCTTATCCAGGAAGCTAGAGCTTTACACCCAAGGGGATTATAGCATTGCTCTGCCAAGAAGATTAACATTCCTCCCTTTTCCCCTCTGGAAATGGACTGTTAAGGGGTGCAAGGGGAGGTGCTTGACCACTGAAGCCTGTCAGTCTAACTGGGGGGCGTGGACCTATCCAAAGTCTGCTATCCTCTTGGAAATTGGTCATTTGGTAAAAAGCACCTGGTCAGTCCCAAGCCCAAACTAATATAATTCCAGGGAGACAAAGAAGCACAGCTCTCTCTCTCTCTCTCTGTCTCTCTGTTTCTCATGACTCACACTCACCCCATGTACTTGCATGTCCTTTCTCCACAGCCCTGTGGCCTTGGCAGCCACGTGGCCCATGGCCGTGCAGGCTCCACAGGCAGGCTCCAGGAGAGAGCCTGAATACCACAGCAGAGCAATAGACTGCAGCTGGAAACACACGCTAAGCTAGCCAGATGCTGTACTGGACCATACACTGATATGGAGCAGAAATTCTGGGCACTGGCTTTCATCCTGGCCATGCTGGAGACAAGACTGGAACTTTTCATGGCAAGTTGGATGGATGGATATTGGAAGCCAGGAGGGAAACCCTCTTAATTTTGCATCATCAGTAAAGTTTACCACAGAGCCACATTATCCCATGTGGTCTCAGGAAATTCTTTTCCTCGTGACACCTCAAGAACTCATTTTCCACTGATAACAAAACCCTTTCGCAGCAGCAAGGGAAAGATTATTTCCAGAATAATAGTGTCCACTCTTTACATTAAGCTCAGTTTATCCAAACAGTACACAGCTTGATTTCAGATAAACCACTTCGAAGAAAACTGTTGATGGGTTTATCTGTGCATGTGTGCATGCGCACATGTGGGGGTGGGAGTGGGGAGGGGAAGGGACACTGAAAGAGAAAGGAGAAAAAAATGATTACAAGTACTTATTCCTATCAATATAAGGTAAATTATCACTAAGTGACCCATGCCCATCTGCCTGGGGCAATCCCTCTTGTCACCAAATACCTAGCATTCCATTAAGAATTTGTGTCAGTCTGCTAGGCACCTAAAGGATTTTCACTTCACTCAATAAGCAACTGGGCCCTGCTGGGTCACAGCAGAAGGCGGGCATTAGCACACGTTCACTGCCCAACAACTAGGTATAAAGAGCTGTCCTCAGTACCCTGACAGGTGAAAGGAAAAGACAGTCACAGTTCACAGTTACCAAGTACAGGGGGCCTGGTAAGACTGCGGTGAAGGTGTGACAAGGTTTGAAGTGCAGGGTGGAGAGCGATTAATTTTTGTTGGGGTATGGGGAGAGGGGTGAGGGAGGAGACCTGGCAGGGACCACATAGGAGGTGCAGAGTGTTTGGCTGGGAAGGAAGATGAGGACAACCCCAGGAAGGCTTGAGGTTGAGGTGTGTCAGAGGTAGGCATGTCATGTTGGAGGAGCTGGGAGTAGGAGGTGATTCTGAAATGTGGGAGATAGTGGGGAGTAAGACCAGATAGCTGGCCCAGGATTGGATCAGGGAATGCTGAATAACTGGCTATTACTTTGGCCCAGAAAGTTTTCCCCCATGAATGTTCATGGCTCAACCCCTCAGGTTATCAATTTCTGGTCACCCTATCTCAAACATCACCTCATTTCATATCCCCTCTCCTTGCTTTGTTTTTCTACCCTTAGCAATTATCACTCTCTAGTATTCCATAAATTTCCCTTAGGTAAAACAGCCAAGGATTATCATCCTTATGTGGATGAAAAAGGGGTTCTATGGAAAGTAACCTCACAAGTGATCTCATCTAAATTCCTAATTGGGCAGGTTATGGTGGGTAGTGATGCCCTAGGCCTATAAATTTTTTTTTAAGATTTTATTTACTTATTTAGTTTTAGAGAGAGAGGAAGGGAGAGAGAGAAAGGGAGAGAAACATCAATATGTGGTTCCCTCTCACATGCCCCCTATTGGGCACCTGGCCACAACCCAGGCATGTGCCCTGACTGGGAATCAAACCGGGAACCCTTTGCTTCGAAGTCCGGAGCTCAGTCCATTGAGCCACACCAGCCAGAGCCCTATAACTTTTTTAGTAAAAGATTTTTCTTTGCCTTAAGCAAGATCGATCCATTGCTTTTATGCATCCAGGTTACATTCTTTCGAAATAAGGGTAACTATCCTTAAGAAAGCATATATTCTTGTTAATTATCCTGTAATCTCATCTCTACCTTGCTTTCTTCCACCTTCATGTAATCATAAAGGAAGTTGCTGACTGCCATTCTAAGACGTGTTTGTGATCTTGCATTCCCCAAAATTGTTATCAGTTTGGCTCAAATAAAATCTTACAAAAATTCTTAACAGGTTTGGACATTTTTACGTGGACCCTTGTCCACAACTGTATCTTGAGGTTAAATGTAGTTGGTACTGGGTAAATATTTGTTGAATTCATGAATACCCATTCCAGGACCACAGTCCCTCTTCTGTTCCTTAAAAATCAGTCTGAGTCGGTTTTGGGGGAATACATTTATGTCTCTGAATGAAGGCCTTTGTATATTTCTCTTTGAACTTCAGAGTCAGTTGATTTAGGTGTTATTAATAGTTTGGTGGCATTGTTCCACTTTTTCTCTCCTTTAGCAAAAACAATTCTGAGCACTAAAACTAGTAAAGATCACTTGACAGACCTAGCATACTACTTTGACTGACTCATATGAGCTCAACTTAAAGAGGATATAGGAAAGTTAATAAAGACTCAACATGCAAACATAAAAAGCATGTGAAAAGCCGTGTTGCTAGTGATTTAGGTTACTGCCACCACTATGGACAAGGGCTATGAAAATTGTGGAATAATACATTTTTAGAGTAAGGCAGAGATTTTGTTTGTTTTACTTCTAAAGAAATATCCTAGAGGACCCATGAACAAAAAGCAAGATGCTTCCCTGAGATGTTATTGCAATCTCTTAGCTATAGAGAGAATACATTCGCTGGTTTATCACAAGTTTAAAAACTGACCAAAGTATACAGAAAATGCCTAGGTAGATAGCATATAAAAGCATTTCAGCAATCACTTGCATTCTTTTTCTTTTAAAGGAGGAAAATGCAAGAAAGCAAGCATCATACTCCACACCTACCTATAGGAGTTTCATTTGACTCCACACTTGGTGAAAGAAAAGCTAATTCATGAGAAAAAAGAAAAAGTGAAACAAATAAAAATAAACCACAGTAAGTAAAATGGATTTCTATTGTTTAAGCAAAGGAATGTTTCAATGAAAAAGAGTCACACTAACATGACCTGTAGTCTGGTAACTTTTCTGAAAAGTACGTGCCCGTAGAGCATTTTATCAATATTTTTAACATGGAAATTTAACTAGAAAAAAATTAATACATCCATGAAAAAACAACAACAAAATCTAATGTCATGTTGGAATCAATTCTCTCATCTTATTAAAAGTAAATGACTCTGTTAGTGAAAAGACTAAGTATGTATACATAAAGGTAAGATTACCTTGGTATCTTTGAATCCTGCCTTTTCCAAATGGCATTGGTAAATTCAATGGAATATAGTGTTCATGATTGCACACCACACGGAGAAATTCAAACTTGTACTCAAAGAGGGTCTGCAGGAAAACAATGTTTAGTCCTAAGTTAAATACCTCACTGGATATTTTATACAGCATCCTAAAAATGTGTAAGAAATAACAGACCCAGTCTTTAGCTTCTTGATCTTCTCAGAACTTCATGCTCTGGAGAGTGCTGCCAGCAGACTGTCCTTGGGCTCGACCAGTAAGATCAGCCCTTTCCTGGGTCTCCAGCCTCCTGTCTGGCCCACCTCTTTTGGACTTTCCAACCTCTACAAATTTGGTTCTCAGAAGACTACTTGGAATGGTGCATAGCTTGCACCTTTTGGTAACCTTCAATAGGCCAATTTTCTTTATTTCTTGAAAACATACATGGCATTACCCGGAAATACTTTCAACTGAGGTTTTAAAAATGGCCGTGGTGAGGTAGCAGACCAAGTGGGTGGGGCTGTATGAATGGGAAACTGAGACTCACAACTGACGTGGACTAGGTGGTTGCCGAGGTGGGAGAAACTGTCAGTCTCACATGAGAGTTAATTGGAAAGGGGGGCTAGAGCTGAGCAGGTGAGCTGCATTGTTCCCTCTCTGGCCCCTCCCCCACAGGCAGCGACACAGTGCAGCAAGAAGAGTTGCCCTGCCCTGGGGATTACCTAAGGCCCCACCCCCTTACAACTTAATGAGTGCACTGAGATAAAGAAATATGGCCCAAATGAAAGAACAGAGCAAAACTTCAGAAACAGAGCTAAGCAATGAGGAGATAGCCAACCTATCTGATGGAGAATTTAAAGCCCTAGTAATCAAAATGCTCGCAGAACTGATTGAGCTTGGTCAAAAAATGAAAAAAGAAATGAAAGCTACCCAAAATGAAATAAAGCAACATATTTAGGGAACCAATAGTGACAGGAAGGAAACAAGGACTCAAAGCAACGATTTGGAACAAAAGGAAGAAATAAACATTCAATCCCATCAGAATAAAGAAACAAGAATCCAAAAAAATGAAGAGAGGCTGAGGAATCCCTGGGACAACCTGAAATGCTCCAATATCCAAATTATAGGGGTGCCAGAAGGAGAAGAACAACAGCAAAAAACTGAAAACTTATTTGAAAATATAATGAAGGAAAACTTCCCCAATCTGGCAAAGGAAATAAATTTCCAGGAAGCCCAGAGAGTCCCAAAGAAGTTGGACCCAAAGAGGAACACACTAAGGCACATCATTGTTAAGTTACCCAAGATTAAAGAGAAGGAGAGAATCTTAAAAGCAGCAAGAGGAAAGGAGACAGTTACCTACAAAGGAGTTCCCATAAGACTGTCAGCTGATTTCTCAAAAGAAACCTTGCAGGCAAGAAGGGACTGGAAAGAAGTATACCAAGTCATGAAAGGCAAGGATCTATATCCAAGATTACTCTATCCAGCAAAGCTATCATTTAGAATGGACGGGCAGATAAAGTGCTTCTCAGATAAGGTCAAATTCAAGGAGTTCATCATCACCAAGCCCTCATTATATGAAATGTTAAAGGGGCTTATCTAAGAAACTGAAGAAGATAAAAAATATGAACACTAAAATGACAACAAATTCACAACTATCAACAAATGAACCTAAAAGAAAAGACAAACAACGAAAACAAAAACTAAGCAAACAACTAGAACAGGAACAGAATCAGAGAAATGGACATCACATGGGGGATTTCAGTGGGGAGGGGGAAGGGAGAAATAGGGGGGAAAAGGTATAGGGAAGAACAAGCATAATTGGTAGGCATAAAATAGTTGTGGAGAGATAAAAAATGTTACAGGAAACAGAGAACTCAAAGAACTTATAAGTACAACCCACGGACATGAACTAAGGGGGGGGAATGCTGCAGCGTGGGGTAGGGGGGAACAAAGGGGAAAAATTGGGGGGGGAAAAGAAACACATGCTCTGTGCTATTTTAGATTTTAGAATGGCTGCAGGGATTAAGTTTGAAAATTAAGAAAACATTTCATTAAACAATATTCTCCACTGACTTTCAGAGCATTTATTATTTATGCTCCTCCTACTTCAATAAAGGACTTCAGGCAGCTTATAATTATAGACACAGACTGAATACAATAAAAAAATGAGTAAGAGGAAGGGCACAGTTACTTCTATTACCTTGCTAAATAAACCATGACTCCCAACACGTATACTTTTAGTTTTGCAGTTGAGAAGTCATTTTAGGTGTTTATGAGAAAACCAAATGAATATGTTTCTTTTACATCTGGGATTCCAGCATCCCTAACATCTCACATATTAATGCAAGTAAGTACTAGTTAGTATCTTCAAGAAAGGGGAGTGAGTAGTGCCTCCTGGACTGAAAGAAAACTCTGATGTGAACAAAGAGAAATGGGCAGGTTGCTGGTAGTATACCAGTGAGAAAAAAAAGAACAGCGTGCAACACACACATACTACCTTTGGATCTCCAGGAGCAAAGCAGCTGATGTAGTTGTTGATCTGCTTAAAGACGAAGCCCCGGTCCATGAAGGTGAAACATCTCTGTGGACAAGCCACAACCCACAAAGGTAAGTATTTAGGCACAGAGTTTTTGAAAAGTTGGGTTCTAATCAGTCTTTATTGTTAGTAAATTTATCCTTTAGCATACAAACATGTCACTGACATTGACTGAGCAACTAACTTAAACTACTATATACTATTCTGCTAGAAAGGACACTTCAGTCACTTAGCCAGCACCATCTGGCCCGGAGATCCCCACCTTAATGAAGACAGCAAGGCTATGATTTGCATTCTTAGATGCCTCTGGGTTATCTCGAAACTTCTGAGTGATGTGTGGCATCAGCATATTCACAACAGTTTCCACTGCATGATGATAGGATGCAGGGAATCTCTGGTTTCTCAATACCTAAAAAAGAATTGAGAGCCAACATTCATTACTTTTTTAAGTTGCAGCCTTTTGGGGGAAAATATCTCACCCCTGAATTCATAAAATAAATCTCAGCATGCTAAGCTTATTTACCTGAAATCAGATAAGATAAAGGAATTCCTTCTCTCAAAGTACAGTACAAGTAATCTAATACTTAAATGAGTGCTATGGATTAGACCTGAGATTTCAAACTTCAGCATGATAAAGATCACCCTGGAGTGTTTATAAAAATGCGGAGATGTGCTTGTAGTTACAGAGATGCTGACCATGAGCTGCATTTTTACCAAGTATTTTTGGTGATTCTAGTGCATGTGCCTCTCAGAGATCTCTTTAGAAAACACTGCCTTAGGTTTAAGCTTCAAGTATTCAAACTGAAAACATACAGATTGGTGATTGTACATTACCAATTGAAACTCCTTAGAGCAGTTCTCTTCAAATTAATTTTATATAGTAATTTTTCCTCAATAGGAATACTTAACTAAGAAATTATACTCAGACCACTCAAAAATTAGCTGGGTTCCACTTACAGTATATACAGGAAGATATACTTACTGTGTATCTTGTACATGTCAGGAACTGCACGAGGTATCTTTATGTACTCTTTCATTGAATTATTATAAGATAACTTATGAGTTTAACCTTCATTTCACCGAGGGTCAGACAGGTTAAGCAAATATGTCCTCAGCCATACCACTATCAAATAACAAAGATTCAAAACCAGATCTACCGTAAGGTCAAGGCCCATGCTGTTTCTGTTCTGTGATGCCTGTTGCCTCTCCCTGCCTGTAATAAATGGAACCATTTAATAAGGCCTTAAATGTGATGGGGACTGAATAAAATGCTCCATGCATTTATCAACTCATGCATGTGATTCTAACAGCCACAACAGGGAGGTATTTTCGTTCCCATTTTATGGATAAGAAAACAGAAGCTTAGAGAGACCCAGTAACCAAGTACTAACTGACCTTTAATATCCCTACTTTCCTTCTGCTTTTAACTGTGGAACCCTCAGACTTTACAGAAGCTCACAGCTGTCCAGCTAGAGACTACATTTCACAGCCTAATTTGTTGCTAGATAAGGGTCATATGACTGAGTTCTGGCCAATGGGGCATAAGAGGAAGGTGACATGTGCCTCTTCTAGCCATTCCCATAAAAAAAGTGGCTTGCTTTCTAAATTCTCTTCTTTACCATCGCCTGGAATGTATGGTGGTAGTGAGCCAGTCTCTCAACCATGTGGATAAAGGTGACACGCGGGCTGGATAGAAGGAGCCCGAGTCCCTGAATGACCTTGTGGGACAAGTTTCCCCACTCCCCAAGCTGCCTACTGGCTCATAATTTTCCAAAAGAGAGACAAGAACCTTCCATCTTATTTAAGGCACTATTATTCTGGCCTGCTTTGTAGCAACAAAACCAGTATCCCAATATGAAACAAATAGTATTTTGTAAAACAAGAACTGGAACTCAGGTGTTTCTGACAGGAAAGCATACTTTATGTTTATGCATTAAATACCAGAACTTATTTAAAAATTTAGAAATACTAGCTTTATAATAATCTTAACTGTCAAAATGATAACAAGAAAATCTTTGTAAATTTATATAAACTCAGGAATTCAGTGAGATAAGGATCAAGTGATAAGAATTTCAAGTTCGCCTACTTTCAAAAACAATACAGTAAAATCTGAAATTACAAAGGGATTTTGTTCAATACATGCAACCAATAACTCAATACCCAGGTAAGGCCAACTCTAACCACCAGACCTGACAGGCAGCTGCCCAAGATTGCTATTCCTGAAAAACAGGTTTCCCAAGAAATGCTTGTGGCCTTTAGCCTTTAGCTTGTGGCTGAGTCAATGGCTGTTAAAACCATGAAAAGTGGATGGGGAACCCTATAATGAATGGAAGCGGTAGAACACCACATAAATCTATTAGTCCAGAAACTTTCAAATTTTTTCGTATCATAAACTAATTACTAAAGTTCTATGGCACAAAAAATTATATATTTTTGATGATCTGACAAAAAATAGGTATAATTTTGATTCACTCACACTGGAAGGCTATTGTGTTGGCTCTTGTCATTTTTTAATTTAACAATCTAAGGTAAAGAGGTCAGTGCCTCTAAATAGTCAGATATTGTGTTTTATTTAATATATTTTATTGATTAAACTATTACAGTTGTCCCATTTTTGCCTCCCCTTTGTTCCCTTCTACCCTGTACCCCTCCTCCCATCAGCATCCCTTCCACTTAGGTCATGTTCATGGGTCGCACATATAAGTTCTTTGGTTTCTCAATTTCCTATACTATTCTTAACCTCCCCCTGTCCATTTTGTACCTATGTACTATGCTTCTTATTCTCTGTACCCTTTCCCCCATTCTACCCACTCCTGCTGCCCACTGATAACCCTCCATGTGATCTCCTTTTCTCTGGTTCTGTTCCTGTTCTAATTGTTTGCTTAGTTTGTTAGGTTCACTTTTTGGTAGTTGTGAGTTTGTTGTCATTTTGCTGCTTGTATATTTTGTCATCTTCTTTTTCTTGCATAAGTCCCTTTAACATTTCATATAATAAGGATTTGGTGATGATGAACTCCTTGAACTTGACCTTATCTGAGAAGC
Source organism: Micronycteris hirsuta (assembly GCA_004026765.1). NCBI lineage: Eukaryota > Metazoa > Chordata > Mammalia > Chiroptera > Phyllostomidae > Micronycteris > Micronycteris hirsuta. The sequence goes on from PVJI01001939.1 coordinate 124,550, forward strand.
ACTTTATCTGCCCTTCCATTCTAAATGATAGCTTTGCTAGATAGAGTCATCTTGGATGTAGGTCCTTGCCTTTCATGACTTCAAATACTTTCTAGCCCCTTTTACCTGAAAGGTTTCTTTTGAGAAATCAGCTGATAGCCTTATGGGCACTCCTTTGTAGGTAACTTTCTTTTCCTCTTGCTGCTTTTAAGATTCTCTCCTTCTCTTTAATCTTGGGTATGTAATTATGATGTGCCTTGGTGTGTACTACCTTGGGTTCAACTTCTTTGGACTCTCTGGGCTTCCTGGACTTCCTGGAAGTCTATTTCCTTTGCCAGATCGGGGAAGTTCTCCATTATTTTTTCAAGTAAGTTTTCAATTTCTTGCTCTTCCTCTTCGCCTTCTGGTACCCCGATGATTCGGATGTTGGAATGTTTAAAGTTATCCTGGAGGTTCCTAAGCCTCTCCTCATTGTTTCGAATTCTTGTTTCTTTATTCTGTTCTGGTTGAATGTTTATTTCTTCCTTCTGCTCCAGATTGTTGATTTGAGTCCTGGTTCCTTCCTTTCACTGATGGTTCCTGTATATTTTCCTTTATTTCACTTTGCATAGCCTTCACTTTTCCCTCTATTTTGTGACCATACTCAACCATTTCTGTGAGCATCCTGATTACCAGTAATTTGAACTCTGCATCTGATAGGTTGGCTATCTCTTCATGGCTTAGTTTTATTTTTGGAGTTTTGATTTTTCCTTTCATTTGGGCCCTATTTCTTTGTCTTGGTGTGCCTGTTATGTAGTATGGATTGGAGCCTTAGGTATTCACTAGGGCGGGGCAACCCACGTTGCTGCGTTGTGGTGCTGTGTGTGGGGGAGGGGTCTGAGAGGGAACAATGCTGCTTGCTTGGCTCTTAGCCAGCTTTCAGTCATTTTCCCCGCTACCCACAAGCAAACTGGGCCCTTCTGGTACTGATTCCTGGATGGGTGGGCTTGTGGATGTTCTAGGACCCTGTGGGTCTCTCCAATGAACTCATATATATGTGAGGCTGGGAATTTTTCCCACTGCTGCAGCCCCTACAGGTTTTCACAGCCAGAGGTTTTGAAGCTTATTTCCCCATGAGGGAACCCTGGGTTTCTCAGCCCATCTCATTCCCCAGTTGTTCCTCCTGGTTTATCTGTAAGCAAATGTGGGACCACCCAGTCTGGTCCACCAGCTGCCACCTTGCCGTGTGTCCTCTCCACCCCTCTGCCCATCTCCATCCCTACTACCACTCTGAATGAATATTTCTTCTGTAATTCCTTGGTTGTTGGACTTCCATACAGTTTGGTTTTCTGGCAGTTCTGGGGTTTTTTTGTTTTTAAATTTGTTGTCCTTCTTTTGGTTGGGTGAGGAGGCAAAGTGTGTCAACCTATGCCTCCATCTTGGCCAGAAGTCCTGGAGTGACATTGTATGTTTTAAATATTCCTGCGGCACATCGGTTGAAAATCACTGTATTAGTCTATACTATCATAACAAAAAGTAAGACAAACAGACATTGTATGCCTCTGATGTGATGCAGTAGTGCTGGATACAAAGCATTCTTTACAAAAAACAAATCAAACCTGAATGGACTTAAGCTTCTAGATATCAGTACAAGTTTATAGGAAATACATGTCTGAGAAAGGTGTGAAGTTATGACCAGTCAAATCTAGAATGTAGGAAATTCTAAAAGGCAAATGGGTCCACTTTCTTCAACAAATACATTGCGTTATAAAAAGAAAAACAAACAAATGGAGAGGGGACTGTTTGAGAATTTGAGAAACTTTGGGAACACATCAATAAAAGGTGATGTGTAGACTATGTTAGATACTGATTCAAAAAAGCCAATAGTAAAATGACATTTTTGAGACATCTGAGGGAAAAATGGAACACAGATTGGGTGTTAGATGATAATAAAGAAATATTGCTAATTTTGGTGAGTGTGACAGTAGTGTAATAGGTATTTATCTTTATTTTAAAGGCTTTATCTATTACAGATGACACACTAAAGTGCTTACCAATGAAATGATAAAATATTTGGGCATTGCTTTTAAGTACTCTAGTAAAAAAAAGTATGAAGGTGGATATATAAAGAATGGCAGCATGCTGGTTCACTGTTGACACTGGGTGAGGACAACAGGACATTCATTAAACTATTCCCATTCCTTTTATTTTTACTAAAAAAAATTTCTGTAATAGCCATGGCTGGTGTGAGTTAGTGGGTTGAACGCTGGCCTGGGAATGGAAAGGTCGCCGGTTCAATTCCTGGTCAGGGCACATTTCTGGGTTGCGGGCTAAGTTCTCTATTGGCGTTGTGCAACAGGCAGTCAATTGATGTTTCTCTTACACACTGATGTTTCTCTCCCTCTCTTTCTCTCTTCCTCCCCCTCTCTGTAAAATATATATAGAATCTTTAAAAAATAAAATAAAAAAATTCTGTAATAAAAAGTTTTAGTTAAAAAAAAAGAAATGTGATAAAGAATGGTAGATAACTAACATACAAAACAGCAATGCTGTTCAGTGATTAGGAGATGACAACTCCATGTCTTTGAAGACTGAAATGAAGTTCTCTGCACTGACAAACAGCTACGGTCAAGAGTCATAATTTGGCAACAAAACAATGAGGTAAGGCACACATCTAAAGGTAATAAAGACAGAGGTAATCAGGTGTTTTTATGGAGAGCACTATAAACAGAAATGGAAGAAAATCATTTAGATATTGGCTGACGTCCAGCGGGGTGAATATGTAAGCTCTAGCTCAGAGGAGAGGATGCTGAGACATGAGACTTCTCAGTCAAGCAAAACCCAGCTCCTGACCAACTCCTGATCATGTCCTTCTGTAGTAGCTCCACTGAGTGGTGCTGAAGCATCCCCAGTGACCCAGCCACCACTACCTTCTCCTTTGACAAATGCTGTTGATACAGAGTCTGCCTGTCCAGTGCCAGTCCACACCAGATCAGCCTCCTCAAGCTGGCTTGCTTGCTGTGTCCCATGCCCTCCATCCTGTTGGCTGCTCAGCTCCTGCCACCTGCGTCTTCAGCTGAATGGAATCTCCCTGATGACCCACACTCAGTCTTGCTGTGAAGGGTCTTGTGAGTTATGCTGCTAACAGCCACACATCTTTGCAGACACCAGCAATGGGCTACACCATGTACTATATGTCATATTGCCTGGGCTTTAACAAACTCTGTGGCCAAAAATACTGCTTTACATACAAAACTTCCCAACAGTCTTCAAGTGTTTGTTCTTTGTTCCATACTGTGTTCTACACTCTTGTAAGGTTTACTGTACAGTGAGATATAAGAAAGAAGCTCATTAACTAATCAACTTCATTTTTTCTGGCTTAGCAAGCAGAAAAGTAATGGTGTAGACAAGAAATTTTCCAGTGACATTTTCCAGAAGTCTGAAGTTACTCCTTATTATTGGAATTCCTATATTATTTTTTCTGTTTTCTTCTACAACATCTTTTCTTTCTCTGAGCTCTTTATTTTCATTCACAAAATCAGTCTCTCTACCCTGCTGTTGCCATGAAAATGGTTACTCAGATGTCCAACTGCAGGGAGCATAAGTGACCCATGGCCCAATTCTGCTACTGCATTTACACCATGGCCACATCTTGCATGGGCTGCTCCCGGCCACTAACCAAGGGTGGCAGGAATACCAAGGGAGGTTTGTTTCTGGGGAACACCGGAGTTCTCTGATGGTCAACCTAAGCTCAAGGACTTTCCAGTGGCCTTGTTCAATGCTCTTAGAATTGCACTGCAGTCTAAGATTTTTCCTTCCTTCTCTCTCTCCTTCTGCCATCTGATGGTTTTCCCACCCTCTCCTGGGCTTCTTTGCCATTTTTTTCTCATAGTCATTGCTCCTAATAAATTTCTAACCTTATCTGGTGACTCCACACTAACACAATGCTTTTCCCAGTGAAAAGCTTAGGTGTATGGTTTTAGCAGACTGGTGCTCACAGATCTATTTCTCTAGCTGTGTCTATTTTCTTCCTTGCCCAAACCTGAATCTCCACCTGCAAACTTTCTTGGGCTGTGCCATTGCCCACTGTGGCAACAACTGCTGGTTGCCTCCCAATATCTGTTCTCTCTTCTCTTTCATGGTAATAGAACCTCAACATTTTAACTGGGGCATGACCACTCAGAATAAAGACTACATTTACCAGAATCTTTTGCAGGTAAGTGTGACTAGCTAGTTAGTATGTGACTAAGCCCAGCCATTGAGGTAGCAACAGGTCACATCCATTAAAAGATTTATCTTCTCCTTCCTACTGGCTCCACAAGGGCATGGTGGTGAACCCAGTTGGATCGGAAGAATGAGCAGCATTCCAGGTACACAAAGCAGTGAGATAGAAAAAGTCTTAGTCCCAGATAAACTTTGTGCAACAGAACCTCCATACTAGCTTGTACTTTCATGTGAGAAGAAATAACATTTTCTTTTCTTAAGTTACTGTTATTTTAGATCTCTGTGACAGGGCTGAACCCATGGCCCTGAAGCTTAAGATGTATATCCCAAGCAAAACTCATCACATCCTGTCTTGCCTGGTAAACTACATGGTAATTATCTCTCCCAAATGCTCTACTCTTCTATGCTCTCAAACACAGTATCTAAGTGGCCTTTTTATCCCCACTAAAAACTAACTTTACTACATTCTGTTTGTTTAAGTCAGGTTTATTGAGATTTACTACATATACTAAAATTCACCCTTGTAAGGCATACAATTTGGTAAGTCTTGGCAATGAATAAAGTTGTGTAACCACCACGACAACCGAGATATACTACATTTCTTTCGCCATAAAAGTTTTGTCATGTCCCTTTGAATTCCTTACCCCACCCCCAGCCTCTGGTGACCACTGCTGTTTTCTGTCCCTAGAATGTTTTCTTTTCCTAGAATGTCATAAAATGGATTCACAGAGTATAAAGTCTGCATGGCCACAGTGACTTCCTCCACTTAACATAATGCTTTTGAGATTTATCCATGTTGTTGAAAAAATTAGTAGTTTGTTCCTTTTTATTACTGGATAGTATTCCATTGTATGGAGTTACCATATTTGTTAGTGGACATTTGGTTGTTTCCAGTTTTTGGCTATTACGAGTAAAGCTCCTGTGAGCATTCATACAGATCTTTCTATGAATATGTTTTCATTTCTATTCAGTAAATACTTAGAAGTAGAGTTGTTGGGTCAAATAATTAGTCAACTTAATATTTTCTCTTATTCATTCATGCTTTCCATGCTCTTCCCCAATCCCACCTCATTTCACCCAGTGAGAGAGCTAAAAAATAAACAAACAAACCCAGACATATAAAAAATTACAGGTATGTTAATCTGTTCCATAGGTTAAACTCCAGGGGGAAGACAGATTCATTAATATAAAGTTTGCAAGCCACTCTGCTAACATTTATATGCTCTTCCATCTTGTCATTCCTGCTGAAGAACCTACTTGACCTCTCTATGGTCTTTATCAAATCATTGGCTGCTTGGCCTCAAAGCTCCCCATAATCTCGTTGTTTCTATGTTGATTTTGTTTTGTTTTTTAAATCTCATGCATTTCTTAAAAGATTTTATTTATTTATTTTTAGAGAGAGGGGAAGGGAGGGAGAAAGAGAGGGAAAGAAACATCCATGTGAGAGAGAAACATCACTTAGTTGCCTTTCTCGCATGCGCCCAACTGGGGACCTGGCCTGCAATCCAGGCATGTGCTCTGAATGGGAATCGAACCTGTGACCTTCCGGTTCACAAATCGGAACTCAATCCAGTGAGCCACACCAGCCAGGACTGTTGATCATGTTTTTCACTCTTTCTCTCTACTCTGAGCCTGAGGTCCGCCACAGAAGCCTTACCTGTGCATGAGCTCTCTCCTGTGCCTAATGCTTATTCTCTTCTCTCTAAATGTGTCATCTTTCTAGGCCCACGTAAAGCTTCATCTCTATCTGCTCATTAATCTCCTATCATTTCGGAGCTCACATATATACCTTCCTGCACTCTTCTCCAACTGTTGCAAGCTAAATGCCTTCTTTCCCCAAGGACTCTGTCAGTTTCAAGGTTGAGGATGCATCCTCTACTCCACATGCATTTCTCCTCAATGTTCTGTACATAGAAAACAACTGTTCAAAGCACTTATCCATGAATGAAAGTATGGATATAAACATTCTGCCATCACCTATGTGCATGGCTTACAATTATAACTTAGGTGAGGTCCAAACAGTCCATATAGAACATGAATCACATCATCTTCCTTCCAGTTTTCAAATGAAAACTCTTTCCTTGCTCAGTTAAGCCAGAAAATGGTTGAAGGCTAAATAAGTGACTCTTAAGGATATATATTCATCCTATCCTATGCCAGGTTTTCCAACTTCCTTGAAGTACACCAGTGTAATGCCAGCAATTTGCTTGATTCCGTGTGGGAAGGCAGGAAATTCAAAATGAGTCTGCTGAAATTATAGTTGCTAAATATAAATGATACAAAAGAAACACCTACAATATATTGCTTATTGAGGCAAAGTGGGGTTGAGGGTTACAAACTTAGTAGGCCTCAATGAGGTCTACTCAAAAACCACTTACTTTAAATTCCAAGCACATGTCACCTATGAAACACTCAAGTCTAGCAAGGAAACACTTATTTTAGATGCTAGTTCCAAGAGAGGCTCTGATGCACAGCCTCCCTTGGCAAATGTTACACCGTGTAGTCTGACTGGCTGGGGATGGGAAGGTGGACACATGTGGCCACCTCCATTTTCAGAAGAGTGTAGCATCAGAAACAAGCAGAACAGCATGCAAATTTATCCCTCTACATAAATATACACCAGATGGAATGACCCCACTAACACAGGGAGTGTGCACTAAAGGCCTCAGCGCAACACACACAATGTCCCCAAATTCTGATCAATGCCAGGTATCTTTGGGAAAAACACATTCAGCAACATCAAAAGCATTATCTGGTCTGATATGAATCCATGGCCCAGGTATACCTATATGACAGGCGTGTGCCTGGTCATGGCATTTGAAGAAAAACCAATGAGGAAGGATATTAGCTCACAATTAAAATACAATGGATAACATAAATAATCTTCAGTTAAAAAAATATTAAAACTCTGACAGGATTTGATCATGATTTTGGAAATCACTGATGGTACAGCAATGGTGAACATGAATTTGTTCCTTAAATTCAGAACATCCTTAAGATGTAAGTATAAGATGAACATAAAAATAACTAATTCAAACATAGAAAACTCATTACTCCTAAGATACAAGGCAAACTGAATGAAGGCTTCAAAATATGTAGAAGTTCCTCGATCAATAATATGTGATTTAGGGAGTGGCGTGGTTTCTGGAGTGACATGGAAATGTGCAGCTCTCCTGGGTGCTAAGTAGGTGTTTTGAAAGTCTTTTTATAGTAAGTTATGTTATAGTTAAGTTTTCTCCTTTTGGAAGCCAGTGTTTATTTTCAAAATGGACACCAATTTTGAAATAAGCTACTTCTAAAAACTTACTGAATAATGTTTTAGGACCAAGATACAATTAATTTCCAGAAAAGGTTGTACATGGTAGCACTTGAATGGTTTGTTTTGTGGAGTTCCAAAAGCAATTTCCCAGAGGCTGTAAGAGAATTAGGTTATGAGACTGGAAATGGCAGAGCATCTTGGAGAAGCTGGTTCCGACTCTAGCAGGAGTTCTTGGCTCTGCTCAGCTGTGTGACCCTGGGCAGGTTACTTCACAGGTCCACAGTTCCGTCTCAACCTCTGTGATAAAAGAGAGGAACTGGACCAGAAGGTAGCTTGCAGGTCTCTATCATCCCTAAAGGTCTATGGTTTAATTTGGCCTCTGTAGAAAAGAACACATGCAACTGAGTTCCTTTATTAATCTTCTATCACAGGTCTCAGAAAGATGTCATTGACCCTTGATTTTATATGTACCTCTTGTGGGTGTTTCAGAACTGTCACTTCCTTGACTTTTGTTTCCATGGTCTGATTATACACTTTCCCACCTAAATTCCGCGAGGGCAAAAACCACACTACAGTTAACTTTATAACCCTTGAGCTTGCATATAATAAGGGCTCATGGAATACTCTGTAAACAAATCAGTTACACTTTAAAATATAAGCAAGTCATTAATCTCTCTGAAGTGATTATATTTATTTAGAGCCAAAAATAATTTAAAAAATCCAGTGGGACCTTGTTATGGACTGAATTGTGTCCCTTCAAACTTCCTATGTTAATGTCCTATACCTCCGAATATGGTGTTTGGAGACAGGGTCTTTAAAGATGTAATTAAGTTAAAACAAGGTCATTAAGTGGGCCTTAATGCAACAGGGCTGGTGTCCTTACAAGAAAAGAGATTAGGACACAGACATGCACAGAAGGAAGACAATACAATGACACAAGAAGACAGCCATCCACAAGCCAAGGAGAGGCCTCAAAAGAAATCAACCCTACAGACATCTTGATCTTGAACTTTCAGTCTCCAGAATCGTGAGAAAATAAATTTCTGTTGTTCAAACCACCTATTTGTTATGGCAGCCCTCACAAACTAATAAGGCCTAAAGTCTAGCCGGCATATGACAATATTCTTAACAGAAAGATAATACATCCAAAGAACCTGCATATGTGCGTGTGCGTGCCCCATGTATGCATACACACATGTGTATGCTCGTATACTAGCTGCACTGCCAAGTAGGGAGTCTGCTACATATTTTCCTCGGCAGGCTATTCCAGCATGATTTAGATGGTGTGTTATTCTGTGGAAGGCAGGGCTCACCTCCATCTGGCATCTCTCTGTGTGCTAAAACTGGATTGAAAAGAGAAAAAAAATGGAAACCAGCTGGTCAGGTGCCAGTGCCCACTCTACTAGAGGAAACTACGGCTTTAGGTTCTGAACCACCAGCCTTCTGCTTGACAGAATCCATCAGCCTTCCCCAAGCCTTCCTCCCAGAACCCAATGGCCAACATCCTGAGCCTCCCTGTCTGCGACTCTGCCTTCCTTCCCACATTCACTGAGAGAGGCTGCCAGGCACCACAACTCCTCCCTGCACCAGTGCCCCCAGCTCTCACCCAGGCTCTTCAAGCTTCCACTTCTGTACAGCTACAATGTGGTGAGAATTCACAGTCATTATTGCAACTCCAAGACTGCATTTCAGAAGGAGCTTTGTGATACATCTACCTGTGTTCACTGGCTTGGAATTTTATAAAGATTAATCTAAGCTCAGACAACCAGCAACAACCAGTCATACCCTGACAGGCATCAATCCAGAGATGATGAGCATGGCACACACCCAGGCACCTCAGATTGGAGGCTAAGTGATCTCAGAAGCAATTCATTGGTTACAGAGGACATGAGGTAGTAAGTCCTGGAGAAATGTCTAAGATGTTCAAGACACTTAAAAAACACCAGGTAAATGCATTTTAAATGAATGCTTAAACTACTATTCCCATTTCAACAAACTTGAAGATTTCTAAGCTAGTCAAAAAAAAAGACACATTTTTCTTTGGATTTAATAGCAGTGCTTGAGGAGTGTGGGCTTTAGAACCAGAGTGGTCTCGAAACCTGGCTCCCTTCACTCACTAGCAGCATGGCCTTAGGCAAGTAACTCAAGCATCCTAACTTCAGTTTCCTCATCTCTAAAATGAGGGGTAAGACTAATACTTCCCTATAGGGTAGTCGTAAAGCTAAAATACTTTACTACTGGCAAGCACTTAAAACAATACTTGTAAGTGGAATACAAAGTATTAATAAATGTTAGCTACAAACACAATGAATTATATATTTCCCTAAAAACCACCATACAAGCCCTGATATGAGATGACATACCTTAACTTTGGAGTTCTCTATCAAATGCTGAGCCATGGATTTTATCAAAACATCAAAGAAAAACCAGGAATACTGAAAGAAAAAAAAAGATTCCAATAAGAAAAACAATCAGTTAGATGAGATGTTTATTCTCTTAGGCTGGCAATGTTACTGATAATATAGATGTGACCAAAAAACATGGCTGAACCTCTTGGTGAATTATTATCAGACCAGAGGGGTATGGCAGATGTTCTCCTGCTTTCACATGTCTGACAGTACATGACTTCATCCCCCTAGGATACAGGGCTCATAAACTCAGCATGGCATAACCCACACATGGCACTGCTCGATTAGACATACAATTTTTCCTCTTGGCTGAGTCTTGCCTGATGACACTTGCCTGTATAATCTCTAACTCACAGTCCCCCAATGATTTAAATATAATGACTTATTAACAGCTAGACGCCACGAAACTTTGAGTATAATAATAATTTGCAGCTTCAGTAGAGGCGCCAGTACAAGTAGCAAAGCTGGTATTGAAGAATTGACTCTTACAACTTTTTAGGAGTTGGTGATTGTCTCTAAAATCACATAAAAGGGTAAATTCATCAAGCTGAGGAGTACGAATTTTCTTTAATCAATTTAAGTACTGCAGAGTCACACTGGCCCTCCCAACATACCTTAAGTAGTTTGTTGCTGGTGAGAAAGTCAGCAGAAGGCTTGAGAATTGTGGTCATGGATTTGGTCAGTTCTTCATGCACTGTCTTATATTCGGAGGCAATATATGGCTCAGCCTTATAAGCGTACTTTGAAGAAAAGGGAAAGATGATTTAATGCACTGGTTCTCCAAGATAAGCTGAACACTGAAGAGGCTCCAAAGGGTAAGGTCAGAGACTGAGATACAATTGCATGGGTGGGAGAGGAAGGTGTGGAAACAGAAGGTGAGAAGGGTCGTTGTCATGTGACAGAAAGAGGGAGCTCAGGATGTCTTCAGGGACCTTATCAAAATATGTGAATCACCTGACTCAGGTCAGTGGTCATGTAGACTTCATAAAATGTGGCACATGACACTGGGTAACTGATATCCTGAACAACCCAAGCTTTATTTTTTAAACGAACACATAGCTATAATTCAGAGTGTCAAAGATTAAATGGAATGTGTGTAACTGTTTAGAACAGTAACTGGCCCTATGTTTACTAAATGTTGTATATAAATGAAGAACTTGTTGATATTTGTCCCAACAACATCTCTTGCTGTCCCACATAGTCATTTACTTAGATGGTAGCCAGAGCTAACCTTCCTGTCTTGGGAGAAGCAGTTTTCCTGGGAATTTTGAATGGAAAAAAGAAAAATGAAGACAACAAGCTACACCAGAGGCCTAGCTAAAAGTAAGTTAATAGCCTTCTTTAAACTTCCACATCATTTGTGTCACATTATTTGCAAAATGCATTAAAAAAAGAAATGCAGTTGACAAAATGATATTAAGTAAATTGTTTGGAAACACCCTACCTGGTTTCAGAAGCTGTAACCACCCCCACATGGCTAAGGCTGAATAAGAGACCCTGGGACCCTAAACCACTAAGGAGACAAAGCTCATCTCCCTGGCAGGGGTGCCACCTCTGCCCCCTTTACTTCACCCTGCTTAGCCCTGAGTGGATGGCCGGTTAGCCAATGATGGGTAAGATTCCTCAAAGGAGGGACAACCTAGGACAGGCATGGTCATGAGGGGGCCCTCAGGAAAGGACTTGGGGGGTTATAGAAAAAGGGGGTGACGGACCCTTGCCTCTTGGCTTTGACATAGCCTGAGTCCTCATTCTGTCTGCAAGAAGTCTCCTAATCTCTTGGCTACCTTATTTGAGCCTGAAACAATGTGGGAGGGTGGTGCAGCCCTGGGCTGGAACCGGCAGTTCCCCGGGGCAATCAGGCCTAAGAAAGACTACATAAAGTCCTGTGAAACCTGCTTTTCTAAAAATGCCCTCAATTTTCTGATAAAGGTCCAAGCATGAAATGAGTTTGTTTCCCAAAGTTTTAGAGCCCTTTAGCTAACTGACCCTGACTCAGACTAAGCCCTCATAGTTCTTTGTATGTTATCTATTGTTTGATCCTTACTGCCTGACAATGACTGATGAGCTTTACCTGTATTCCTGTACAAATTGAACCCAATAAAAGCCCATTGAGGAAAAGGCTCCTGGCCCTTCTCCTTTGAGAGTTCAGCCACCTTTCCTCCCCAAGCAGATCATATCTTGGTAGACTTATTCTCATTCGTGGCAGACGGGGGGCTCTGCAGGCAAAGCCCCACCACAGTAAATAAATGAATAGCTGACCCTCTTTAGACTTCCTCTCATCTAGGTTCAAGCACTGGGTTCAAGTTCTTCTATGTGATATAGAAGAAAAAGCATAGGTATTAAGTTTCATCCCAACATACATTCAAAAATAACTACATTAAAAAAAATAGTTCTAGAAGAAAAATTTGAGAGCCACAGATATAAATGACTGGGACAATTTATTTTACATACCTTAACATATGACCTCAAGTGGCTCTCTAATCCTTCCTCATGGCACTGGGCAACCACATGAATAATGACCCTACACACCATAGGAATGAATAAAGCAATGAATAGTAATGTGAAAATGGAAACATTTCATTATTATCACAGTACTATAACAATGATGATCCTATTGGCACCACAGGAAATAAGGCATTAGATGGTATCTCTACATATGGGATCAAAAGAAATGTCTTAAATACAATGTTTAGCACATACTAGCATCCCAGATACGTATGACTGTGCTCCACACATGGACAGACTGAAGGGAAGAAGAGTATCCACCTTTCCATGTCTCTCACCGTGTCACATTGACGGCGACTTCCTCATGAGTTGCTCTGGTGAGGACTCGAAATAGCTGGTTTAGGATGGTGGGCAAGAAGGCAATCATCACATGGCCTTCCATTGCATGCAGGCTCTGCAGACATGGAATACCAAAGTTCAAGTTACCCTTTTTAAAGTAAACCCACCCTAAGCAATTTCCACTCAATTTCAAAGGATGGAAGAAGTCAATCTAAAACAAATGGAAGGCAGTAGCAAGCAAAAAAAGGGACCAAGATGTCCATGTTTCAATCTGCAGAATCTGTGAATATATTATACAGCAAAGGAAAGTTAAGGATGATAACCATGTGGCCTTAAGATAGGGGGATGCTCCTGGATTTACCCAAGTGGGCCTGATGTGATCACAGGGTCCTTAAAAGTGGAAGAGAGAGGCAAAAGAGGAGAGTCAGGGGACACGTGTCTAAGGGAAAATGGCCCAAGGTACAAATTTGTTGGCTCTGAGATGGACAAAGTGGCCACAGGCCAAGGAATAAAGGCAGTGTTTCGAAGATGAAAAGGGTAAGAAAAGAGATTCACCCTTAGTTTCCATAAAGGAAACTTCCTATTAATAACACCCTGATTTTAGCCTAGTGAAGCTCATGTCAGACTTTAAACCTACGGAAGCATAAGATAATAAATATGTGTTGTTTTAAGCCACTGAGGCTGTGGTAATTTCTTCCAGGAGCAACAGCAAACTAACACAAGGACTGTTCTTCAAGTCAACATACATAAAAGCTCTTCTTCAAGTCATATGGCTCATAAGATAGCTGAAAGGGGATTTGGCATAGCAATAATTCAGGATCCCCATTTCACTTTCCTTGCTTAAATCAAACAAACTTCTATTCCATTTCTCACATTTCTTTCATTTTGTCCCCATGCCTAGAATGTCCTTTTAACTACTCTCCTTTTAAAAAATGTTCCACTAGAATCATGTTCTGGATGAAATCCCCTTAGATAAACCCTCCTTGCTCCCAACTGTTCAATGACTCTAAGGGTCTCCCTAACCCTGCACAAAGCTTGGGTGGTGAAATATATTATTTGGTGGTTTTTTTTTTTAACCCACCTAGTATGTGTTCATGAAGCTTATGCTATCTCCTACAATGAACTAGAAGTTCCTAAATTGTGGGACTAAAGTCACCGCTCCTTTTGTTCCTCTTCCTGTGTTCTGTGCCTGTGAGAACTCCACATGAGGAGCCTCTGTATGTGAGTAGTTTTCCATGCAGGAAACAGTATGTTTTAGGTGTGGCATGAGAAAGGTATACATGGGATGATGACAAAGCTGGGAGGAGCACTATTTCTGAGTTCTCTTCTTGACACTATCTAAAGCCATATAGAAGCTATTGGTGTGAGAGCATCTAGCAAAAAGCATTCTTACAACATTTACCACCAAACACAAAACCCAATCAACTTCAAACTCATTAAAAAGGGGTTATTAAGAAAGCCATCTGATACCTTAAGATATTTTACAAGTTCATTCCCTAAGGCTTGGGCTCCAGATTCAGTTTGCTGACAGTATTGGAAAAAATTATGCAAATGCTGATCCTGGAGGAGGGAATAAAGAAGAGAAAATGAAAGCTTATTAACATATTTGCTGTGAAAATAGTAGTATTTGTTTCTTGCAATAGATGTGTTTTATTTAGACTATGAAACTAATCACATAAAAAATAAAAACATCAGAGATAAAAATAAATTTTAAAAAAGGTTTCAAAAGATCTTCCAACAAAAGAGGAAGACTGTTAAGCAATGTTACTCAGACTCTTCATTTATTTCACTACATGAGTACCCTATATGTACTTCTTTTCTTCACAAGAGACTTACAGAGTAAAACTATATCCATAAAACATATCAATTAAACTTTTGTTTTGCCAAAAAATCATACAAACTCATTCACAGAGCAACCACTGCTAATTGTAACAGAATAGTATGTACCTGAGTGTACACTGTGGAAACCAGATGAGTTGAAACTTTCAGCAGTGGCTTGCTTCCATCTACCCATTTAATTTCAGGACCACAATGCTGAAAAACATCCCAACACATTAATGATCTTGGCTTCAATCCCCATCTTGAATGAGGGCACTGATGAGGTACTGAAGGCCCAAACAGCTCTGGGGACCTGAAAGTCATGCTTATGCCTGGCTCACAGCAGAAATGCAACCAACACTAATTTCTGCCCACTTCCTTTCTCCAAGTACAATGCTCTTCTTACTGGATCTTCTAACTTATCTTTTCTGTCTAGTTGCCGCTGTAAGAATTACTGTCCATATGAGAGGGAAAGAATCCTATTTCACCAGCAACTTAACCAAACTTGAGTGTGGGACTCTGAAAGTGAGGCAGAAGGTGCCAGGCAGAGCCAATAGGACAGTGAGTATTCCTGGCACAAAGGGTCGACATCTGTCTGTACTTATTTTAGTTTCAAAAACTTCCATTTTTCTCATGTTCAGATTAGGAATTATAACTGAATGCTATTTGATTTACCCTTATTTTAGAATATTTTAACTATTTTTCCATGACATGGGTCCACATTTGGCACTATTTAAAATGTAGAGAAACATTAAAAACCATTCAAAATGAAATGAAACAAACCTTATCTAAGCATTTCTATAAAATCTAAGATAATTAAAAAGAATGTAAAACCCACAAACCAACTGGAGAACTCTGAGATGATTCAGACTTTAATGGATCAGAAAGGTATCAGAGTGAGACAGCATATGGACAAGAGATTGGCTCACCTGACTTATTACATTAAGTTGGAAGACAATTCCTAATCATTTGCATGACCCTAAGAACACATCTTTATTTGAGCATGGCTAGTTTGCAGAGATTTTCTAGCTTATCCAGCATCTCTGAATTTCTACCTCAGCCAGTATCTCCACATCTCCACATCACTGTTGAGGCACTATTACTTTCTGGGCTTATACTAAAATTATAACTATAATTCTAGATCGTGATATCATTAATAGCACTGCCTTCCAATGGCCTAAGTTTACTTGAAAATGAATAATTAAAACCAAAATGTTGGGACTGGCAAAAAATACTATGCGCTTTTCTGTGTTATTGCTGCTTCAACTGGTCTTTAATGTTTTCTGAAGGAATTAGGATAACAATCTTAAAGTCCTATACCCTGCCCATCCCAAGCTCCTGGTAGCCAAGGTAGCCAGATGGGAGATTAGCTGAGACAGGAATGTGCTGCTCATTAGTCACCACCCTTCCATCTTTCAGGAGAGGAAGCCAGGAATATCCAACTGTTGAAACAAAGCACAAAAAAATTCACTGTAAATGTACAAAAACTTAAGAAAGAAAGCTGATGTTACTAAATTGCCTGATCTTTAAGAACTGTCAATATCAATCAGGCTTAAGAAACCGAAAAGACCCTGAATACAGTCTCTGCAGAACATTGTGGACAATGTACTTTGATTGCTTTGGGATTAAAATTCTAAAATTATCTTTTATGGAAATTTACATATATAAGCCAGGCATGCTACCTTCACAAAGGTCATGTAAAAACTTCTCTGCAAAAGGATGCAAATTCAGATCAAAATAAAACTAAAGAACCTAATGTATAAGTTATAAACAATCAAAGGAATGATGAAACTTCAGACCTTGTGTTTCAACAACATCCTTCTTCTTTGTGCTTCCTTTACTTGAGTTATCGCAGCTGACATGGAAAAATGTGAACAACAAGTGGTGCTTTTCATGTAGCTGGGTGGGCAACTCTATTTTAATCTGTAAGGGAGACAACAACTTTTTGAATATTTCAAAGCAATAAAATTTCTTTTTTTAAAAGATATTTTCATTTATTTTTAGACAGATGGGAAGGGAGGAATATAGGAAGAGAAATATTGATTGGTAGACTTTAGTACACGCCCTGACTAGGGACTGAACCGGCCACTCAGGCATGTGCACTAACTGGGAATTGAACCGGCAACCTTCTGGTTTGTGGGACGACTCTCATCCAACTGAGCCGTACCAGTTAGGGCAAAAAGCAACAAAATTTCTTGGTGAAAGCAGCCATATAATGTGTCACCCAATGCGTACATGTACATTTGGTCGCTGGTCAAAGAAATCTGAGACTGTAAATTGTGGTAAGGAAGAAAGGGATTCTTAATATCATGTTATACTGTTATAGTCTGAATGCTTGTCCTCCCCCATCGCCCCCAAATTCACATGTTGAAATTCTAACCCTGAAGGTGATGGTTAATGGGGGCCTTTGGAGGTGATTAGGTCATGAGGGTGGAACCCTCATAAATGGGATGAGTGCTCTTACATAAAAGAGACCCTACAGAGCTCCTCTGCCCTTTCCACCATGTGAAAATACAACTGAGAACCTGTGACCCAAGAGATGGTCCTTGCCTGACCATGCTGCCAATCTCATTTCACACTTCCTGCCTCCAAAACTATAAGAAATAAATATTTGCTGTTTATAAGCCACTCAGTCTGTGGTACTGTGTTATAGCATCATGAACAGACTAAGAAACTACTGACCAAAAATAGGAGAGTCGATATTCCAATTCTAGAAGAAATTGGAAAACACATGAGAGAAACCACTACATTAACTTAACACAGCCAAGCCATAACAAAAAACTAGGGTAGAATACTTTCAAGTAGAATTCATTTAGCAGTTTTAAAGAACTACATATAATTTTACATAAGGAAACCTAACAATAAGAAAGGTCTAACAAATATAACTATATGTAAGTATGAATTTGAAAAAAACTATGTCAAAATTAATTGTGGAGGGAGTTTAATTTTTTATTTTCTATATTATCTGCATTTTCCAAGTTTTTATTTTTTACAATAAACACATTATTTCTATAATTTAAAAAATACATAAAATAACTAATTCAACATTTAGTTCTATCATTGTGTTTTCAGTATAGTACGCAGCTTCTCTTGAATTTTGCTATACTAAGCAAAGAACTTAAGAGTTTTCCTTAAAACTGGTTAAACTGGGTTTTCCCTCAAAAACCTTTCTTACCTCATCATAAAATTCTGGGTTTTGATGATGGTGTAAAACTGCAGCAAGGGCGCTTCTTGTGAACACTGGCCCACCAGGTCTGCCATAAATGCACTAAATAAGAATTAGCAATGGGAAATACCAGCATTCAATTAATAGAGTAAGAAATTAAATGCAGAAGTGATGTAAAGAACACTCCTACAGCATAAACTTAACCACCTCTGATGGATTTCTTCTGCCTGTGAGACTACAGACCTGCAAATCCCCTTACTCCTGGGCCCAACTCACCTTCCAGCTCACCACTCTGCCCTCCCCCTACTCTCCCTCCCACCCCTCCAAGTTGTAGCTCCGAACCAGATCTTGCTCACTATGTCCTTTCACAATTCCACGCCTGTGCTATGCAAGCCCTCTGTCCCAATGATCTTCCCTTGTATGTGCCCCATGCAAATTCTCACAAACCCTTCAAGGAAGGATTAATTTCTCCCTCTGTGTCCGTTCAGCATTTTCCTGTTCTAATTTTCCAGTTTTGTAAGTAAACCATTTCAGTACCTTTTGTATGCCAGAAGCTTTTTTCCCCATAACTGTCTTTCCCAGCAAACTATTAAATTTCATGAGGGCAAAAACTATACTACATTGTTCTTTGCCACTTTGTCTCCTTCCCTTCTTGCAAAGTCATTTTCACATAGTTTATTAGTAAAATTTGAGCTCTGGAGCCAGACTGCCTGGATTTGAACATCAGTTCCTCTGATGTATGACCCTAACCAATTTATTTAAATTCTGTGCATTAATCTAATCTAAAAAAATGCAGAAAATAATAGTACTTAACTCAAAAGACTGTTATGAAAATTAAAGGAGTTTAATAATACCTATGAAGCTCTAAGAGCAGAGCTTGGAATATCAATAATCTACTACTATTATTATTGCCGTACTATAATAAACATTTGACAGATGTCAATCTGTTATTATTATTATTATTATTTCTATTATTAATGTTGGTAATATAATTCTTAGCAACCATACAATGCCTGGCTCACAGTAGGTGCATGATTAAGTTTACTGAATAGAACATGCTTAAGAAACCTTCATCCCTAAAAAGTGTAACAAAACAGAAACAGTCAATTAGGAGTAAGAGCTCAATTATTCCATATTTTGTAAGGTTCACCATATGGGGTTACATATTATGATATTATATATTTTTGTGTTTGTGTCAATTAAAATATGCTAAACTACTTTAGTTGTGCAATATCATGCAATTACATTATTAAAATGGGAAAATGTGAATATATTTAAAAAACAAACCTTCAAAGGCTGAGAGTCTTCCTCATCTGAATCTCTGAATTCAATGCAAATAGCAATATTTCTGGCCTGCAGCAATATTTAATGAAAAAAAAAAGGAAAACAAACAGCCATAATATATGATATTTATAAAAGAACATGAGAAGCCAAAACCTAAAAGAGTTTGATTAAAAATGAAACCTCACTCTTTACGCTCACCTTGGCAAAAGACTTCTGACTGTCGTACTTCAAGTGCTTGGGATAAACATAGAGGTGGTTGCTGTAGACGGTGTGAGGCTGCGTGTGCTTTGGTATGCAGGGCACGAATTCTTCCACTTCGAATGTGACTGGAGTTTTAGTACAGGTTTCAAATTGCTTTATGGGAATGTACGATGAATTGATATAATCTGAAAAATTAAAAACAAACAAATTGAAGTAAAAACCAAACAAAATTTTGTCGGTTATTACACAGAACTTACACTTACTAGGAAAGTCTGAGGAAACATTATCAATGGTAATGTCTAGATTGCCCAAAATCACCGGGAGCTTAGCCATCTTCTCAGGTCTACAAAGAGAAAAATCAAACATATATAAGTTAGGTTAGCTTTAAAACCTAAATTCTAGAGAGCACTTCCCAGAGAAATATAATGCAAGACACAAAAGTAGTTTTAAAGTAACAGGTAAAATTAGTTTGAAAAATACATTTATTTAACCCAATATATGCAAAATATTGTTATTTCAATATGTAATCAGTATGAAAAGTTCATTCTAATTATTCAAAACCAGGTGTGTCTTTTACACTCACAGCTCATTTCAGTTGGGACTTGCTATATTTCAGGTGCTAAACAGCCACATGTGGCTAGTGCCTAATGAGTTGGACAGCAACCTCATCATATATTCTTGGCTCATTTAGAATCATGAAAATTCAGAACTAGAAGTCATCTTAGTCTCTAGTGTCTAGCAAAATGCTGGGTACAAAGCAGATACTCAATGAAGTATCTGAGGTTTGTATTAGGTCTGACTCAATCCATTAGAGGAATCTCTTCTGTAATATGCTTTGACAAGCACTGCTACCTAGTGACAAGAAAACTTTCAACATAGCCATTTCAACATAGCATGGTAAAATTCACCTTTCTGAAACTTCCACTCCTCAAGGGGCTTAGTTATTATGTTTCCCAATGTAACACCTTTCAACCATCTATAGACGGCTTTCTGAAGTCTTCCATTTTCAGCCCTTTTGTACCTTCCCTCAATGCCATTTTACTCCTAGAAGAACATCCCATTTATACTGTGGCACCTAGAACTGCACAGATCAGGGCCAATACGTCCTGACCAGGTGAAGGTAGAATAGCTCTGTGTGTGTGTGTGTGTGTGTGTGTGTGTGTGTGTGTGTGTTTTAATTGATTTGGTGGGGGTAGGGGAAGAAAGAGAGAGACAACGAGGTGATGTTCCACTTATTTATGTGTTCATTGGTTGATTCTGTATGTGCTCTGACTGGGGACCGAAGCCACAATCTTGCCATATCCAGACAAAGCTCTAACTGGTCAAGGCCACAGCTGTCTAGTTTTGAACAATACACCCATCAATTAATGCTATTGCTTTTAGGTGGCCACAGCTAGTGATGTACATGAAATTTACAACCACTTAAAATCCTTAAATCTTTTTTCATATGCTTTACTCTCATGCTATATCTCTCCATTCTGTATTTTGTATAATCATGTTTTTGGACATCAGAAAAGAATGTGATTTTTATCTTTATGAAATTTCATCTTTGTATACTTAAGCCTTTTCTAGTTAATCAAAACCCTCTTAAGTCCAGGTTATAACATCGAATGTATTAGATATTCCTAATAGGTTTATGTTGTGAAGACATTTCACCAGCATGTTATATTCTCTTACAGAAGTCACTGATGAAGATAGCACACAGAATATTGCCATGAACAGGTTTCTTCTCAAATCCCTAGATGCTCATAGCCAGAATGATACTAGTCTGCTTATCACCCTCCCTGGTATCTGGTTACTCCAGCAGTTGAACAACTTGACTACACTTCTCTGACTTGTTCATAGGACATCTTAGAATATATACTTGTCAAAGGCAGGCCTCTGTCATACAAGCTTAACAATCCAATTAAAAAGAGAGAAGCAGAAATGTGATTAGGATGACTAGTTTGATATGATATGACTTACTCTTAAAAAACAGAGCAGCCTCATGGTTCTTTGTAAGTCACCTGTTTATTAATAATATCTTTTAGACACTGCCAAGAATATCAAAGGTCACTGGCCTCACTGGCCAACAGACTGAGCATTTGGTTTTGTTCCAATTTTTGAAAAGTTCCTAAATCCTGTTTTTAAGATTCCTCTGATGTTACTGTTATCTAATAAGTAGAGTCACACATAACTTGCCAGCATACCCTGGGGTACTGTTAATGTGAATCAGATTTCCCTAATAGTTCTAAATTCTTGCCTAATAATGACTACAGAGTACACTGAACATATTCATCTGTGCCCACCAGCAGCTCCAACCTGCGGAATTACTTTCTTTCAGGGTTCCTTCTCATTTCCACAGCTGCGTTTAAATGAACAACAATTTGAAATCCTAAGATATAAATGTCAGGAAGACAAGTCAACAATTTTCACACATTCTACCTTCAGTTAAAAGATTTATGGACAAAAGATTTCCAGGTACGGTCCACCATTACCCCTATATTTTGTGCCCATTCTGTGATTTGTTCACAAACACAATATCCTTTTCTACTACCAGAAAATTATGCCTTCGACAATCATTTGCAGAGAGCTGCAATGGCCCCTCAAGTACTGTATGCTCCAACAATGATACACTGTTGGGGCCTTTCTCAGCTTTAACAACACTCTTGAGGGCATCAACCCTGAGACCCATGGGTTTCTATACAGGTATAAACTTTCTTGACATAATGCCTTGCAACATACTACAGAACATTGCATTCTGCAAAACCTTAGAGACATCTCTGAAACTGTATCAGCTTCCCTGAGTCAGAAATACTCTCCTTATTACAAATAATAGTTTTACATGTAACTACTCAAGAGTATTATATTTCACCCCTTCCTAGTTATTTTTACCTGTGAATAAATATGTACTTTCTTCACCACTTTTTCAATTACTCTGAGATCATCCACATATAAACTTTTGAGAGCTGGATTTCTAAGCAACATGTTTTAAACATTCTTCACTAGAACTCTGTACAAAGTATTATATACTTCTATGTCTAACTATACTTGTTTCTTATTTAGGTTCCTCCTTCTGCTGGGAACTTTTACTTCTAGTTGCCACTTCCATAGAGGCATTATAATGTCCAAGTACAATATTTTCAAGCAAGCACAGATCTGATTTTAATTCCATACAAGTTTTGTGGAAGCTATTTCTACCAATTTAAATTGTTTTTAAAAACATAATCTTAAACCTATTACAAAAGTTCAGGGTTTTTATTGAACCTGGCTTTTCAGACAGCAAAACCTCACACAACAAAAATCCCACTCCTTTTTTTAATATGCATTTGCAAAGTGATGATGATGATGATGACGATGATGACGTGCTATACAAATGAATTCTCTCATGACAAGGATTTTTTTTTTAATGCTACAAGGTGCATATATTCCATGCAAAACTTATAACAGTTGAGAAGGAATACCCATCGTAAAAATGCGCTGATTAAATAAATGTATAATGTAGAAACACGTAAAGTGACTGGAATTTGGACACTGCTTCTGTCTGTGTAAAACTAGGAATAAGGCTCAAACTCTCTCTCTCAGGAAAGGGAAAGGTGTTCTTTCCCCACTGCCCATACGTTCCTGCTGACTCAACAATTCCCACAGAGGGAAGGGGATTGGTATTGCACACTGGTAGTCATCTCGTGCCAACAGATTTAGTGTCCCTACATGTGTTTTTGTGCCCAGTCTCCTTGATTCTACCTCCTGTAATGACACATCAATGTGATTAACCAGCAGTGTAGGCATGCTTGGATCTGTTGTTGGTGGTGAGTCTAATCTTCTAAATGCATTTTCTAAAGGGAAATATTCCCTACAGGCATTGTCGGTGTCACTTAAACAATTTATATGCAACTGAAAGAAATTCGAGATATTTTTGTTTAAATAAAATCACCAAATTTATGTGTTGGAGAAATTTTAATCTGCATTTGTTAAGTGCGCATGACGTGATACAACATGCGCTACACTAGGCACCATGGATAGAAGACAAACATCATTCCTAGCCTCAGGAAGCCAAAAATTCAGTAGACACGTGACAACTACTTCAAAGAGTTTGTATAAACCTCTACCAGAAGGCAGACGTGTGGGGTATTGAGAGGGAACAGGGAATGAGACTACCATTCACGGTTTGAGAAAATCACCCTCACAAGTATATGCATTTATTCCCACCACAGTTCTCGGAGGCAGAACCATTACAATCCCCCTTAAAAAGAAGACGAGACTCAAGCAGAGAAGCCAAGTGACCCGGCCCAGGTCTCCCAACACGGAAGTGAGGGATGGATTGCATTTCGAATGATGAGTAAGTTTGCCTTGGAGAGACAGAAGGCGAAGGGCAATGTGTATGCTGTATGTGTTTGTCACTTGTGTGCTACTACTTGATGGGGCAGAAAGTGACACAATTCAGGCAGAGGGCAAAGCATGATGGCGTGAAAGTTCACAGTGGGTTCACAGAAAGGCAAGTAGCCCCAACTGGCTTGAGCACAGTGTAACTAGAGAGAAATTTCAAATTGGAGACAAAGAATATAAAGGTATAAATAAACATGCATATATATGCATATATCAGTCTCATGCAAGAGCCCTGACAGTGTTATTATCTAAATTACCCAAGTGGTAGCATTAAAAAGGTCTATATTTAAAGGAAATACTTTATTTTTATTTTATTAAAGTATTTTTAAAATAAATACTTTATTTTTGCCTTCATGTCTTCAGATTTCTTGCAGCAGTGAGAAAAGATATCACCACGAGCAAATAAAGTGTAAAATACATACCAAGTCTCTTTTCTCAGATAAATACTTGTTGGAGCATATATGCCAGCAATACCATCTGATAGAATTCTTTTCTCACTAAACCTTGGACAGTATCCTCCAGTAATGATTACAAGGGATGGGGGGAAGTGGCTTATGAGCTTCAGCAGCTGTTTTTTAAAGCTAGAGCAGCTTGAGAAAATTTTTCTCATCCATTATCAAACGACATTTTGAGACAATCATGGGAACTGAAACAATACCTCTGGATTCAAGCTGGTGCCTAAGCCACTGACATGAGATTCTTCTTTGTGAAAAAAATAAAGAGGAAAGAAAAAGTACAATGCTAAGGTTTAAAAAAAATGAAAAGAAATCCTTCATTTTGCTAACTCTGCTGTGAAGAACACTGGCAGTTCTCTGGATTCTTGTTGAGCAGGACGGTTGCTCCCCTAGTGCCGTCATACCTTCTGATGCCAGGAGCGCTGGATCCTTATTACCAAGTTTGAGCATCCCCCATGGCAATATGGAGCACGCTCTCCCCATGAAGTCCTTCCTACTGAGCATACACATGAAGGCCTGGTGTGCATGCTGGGGCTGGGGGGATCCGTCCCATGCTCTGAACCAGGAAAGGTCTGTGCTGTTTGCTGCCTGGCTTCAGGTTCTCAGCTCAGATCACTTGTTGACTAAAGGCCCTGTAAAGTCCCACCCTTTGGCCTCCACTGAGGAAGCCAGATCCAAGAGCTAGAGTGTGGCAGTGCTTTCCACATGCGTGTAAACACACATGTTCCGGAATTTACATGTTTTGAGCGCAGCTCCGCGTAATTCCCGTGTGGACAAGTGTGAATCATGTCTGTGGAATAGAAATCCTCTAATGGGAATTTGGCAAAAATGTATCTTAAGAAATTCTCTGACTTGCTGAGCCTCTTCCTCCCAAAGTCTGGATGCTTAAATTGATAAATCACCGCCTCAATGTTCTATGGTCCTAAAAGTTAACAGCCCTAGCTAGCTTACCCTCAATTTACCTGTCTCCTGTTTAATGTATACCCTGGTCCTGTCTGCCACCGGACCTGAATTTACATCCTAATGCTCTGCTAATGAGTAATCCTACCCCTGTTCTGTATAATCCCATGAATAATCAATCCAATGTAAATATGTTCTAAAGCCTCTAATAAAAACCCCGGCGAAGCTACCCACGAGGTCTTTTTCCCAAGATGGAGGTGGAGGGAAAGACCCGTGGCTGCCGATTCTGATCTCCAAGCATGTCTCTGGGTAAGATTGACTCATGCGATCGGGGAGGTCCCGCCCACGGATTTTGCAGGTCGAAATCCACGATACTAGAGCTACTCCCAAAGAACTGCCACTGCAGAGGAAGCTTCAAGCTCTCAGCTAGGAAGTAACTTCTGAGACATGGCTTCCAACCTCCATCACATATTAAAAAATAAACTTCCTTCTTTGTTTTGTTGGAATGTAAAAGTAGTGTTAGCTATAAAAACTGTCCACATAAAATCATGACAAGTGCCCTGCCTGGTGTGGCTTGGTAGGGCATTGTTCCACAAAGCAAAAGGTTGCTGGTTTGATTCCTGGTCAGGGCACACACCTGGGTTGCAGGTTCAGTCCTGTTTGGAGCACAGAGAGGGGCAACCAAATATTTCACATCGCTGTTTCTCTCACTCTCTTTCTCCCTCCCTTCCCCTCTCTCTAAAAATAAACAAAAGATTCTTAAAAGATTGTGAAAAGCTATAAAGTGGAAAGTGAGAAGTCACTCATAAACCTCTCTCTCAGAGATGACCATGACTAACATTTTGGTGTCCAGCTTATATGACTTTTTATGCCTGTCTATCTTTCCATCTACTAGGTATTCATTTCTTCATTTATATATAAAAGTATATATAAAATGTTTTCTTTTCAAAAATGAGGTCATACAGATATACTTCTCCTCCTTAACAATATAGTGTGTTCACCCTTCTATATGAGTACATTCAGACCTACATGATGATTACCATGATTACTGAGAACTGCATGGTAGTACATCGAGGGAAAACTGTGATCTATTCAACTAAAGGTGAGTAGAGTTTCCAAATAAACAACTTTTATTCTATAAGCAAGGCTAAAAGTTTCCTGGAACTCAAATAAAAACATGACAATAATTACTGTGTAACACATTATCTACGACAGTGTATTTCTTGCTATAGCTAAGTAAACGTTTTTTGTTTGTTTTTTTAAAGATTTTTATTTTTATTTATTTTTAGAAAGAGGGGAAGGGAGGGAGACAGAGAGGGAGAGAAACAGCAATGTATGGCTGCCTGTCACATGGCCCTCACAGGGACCTGGCCCACAACCCAGGCATGTGCCCTGACGGGGAATCGAACCGGGACCCTCTGGTTCCCAGCCCGTGCTCAATCCACTGAGCTACACCAGCCAGGGCTAAGTAAACGTTTTTAAGAGACGTTAATTAAGGCTGTACTTAGAATTCTGAAAAATCAGAAGAGAGAGAAGTAAGAAAATGGTACAAATGAAGTGAAAGAAAGCTAATCAGCCATTCTTAAGGTCTAGGCAAACTGATAGTTATTTGGATATACATATTTAAAAAAAAAGTCCCAAAACTGAAAGGTCCCTATGGTACAGAACACTTAGTGGCTGGCTCCTGGCCATTCTTTCATTTCACTATCTTTTAATACCCTCATTTCTTTCTCACTGTGGGAATTCTTCCAGAAAAATTCTAAAACCTACATCTCTAGCAAAGAAAATCAGTTTTTATAAGTTCAGAAATGAATTCCTTATGATAGAGTGGATAAGAGCAGATTCTCAGCCAGAATAACTTCCACCATTGCTCGGCCTCTCTTTACTACATTGTTACAAGTTGAGTTGTATTCCCAAAAATATATGTTTAAGTCCTAAACCTAGTACCTATAAATGTGACCTTATTTGGAAATAGGGTCTTTGTATGGGTTGGCCAAAAAGTTGGTTTGTTTTTTTCCCATAAGATGGCTCTAGTAGTACACAGCTGTCTTTAACTTCATTCGAAACAATTTTGTTAGATTGTGCTGCGACACCTCCACAGTTGGACAGACCTGCTGAAGTTGATAGCGATCAAACTGAGATATTAACTGACAACAATCAACACTATACTACACCGGAGATAGCCGACATACTCAAAATATCCAAGTCAATACAGTTACTGGTGAAAATGAAAAATGAGTCTTTTATGGGAAAAAACATACCTACTTTTTGGCCAACCCAATAGATATAATCAAGTGAAGATGAGGTCACTAGGATTGGCCCTAATCTAACACGACATATTTTATAAAAAAGGAAATTTAGACAGACACAGAGGAAGACAGCCCTGTGATGGCAGAGGCAGAGTTTGGAGTTATGCTGCCACAGGCCAAGGAATGCCTAGGGCTACTGGGAGCTGGAAGAGGCAAGGAAGGATCCTCCCCTAGAAATCTTGGAGGCAACGGGCCCTGCCAACACCTTAATTTTGGGCTCTAGCCTCCAGAAATATGAGAGAACAAATTTTCATTGTTTTAGGCCACCAAGTTTGTGGTGCTTTGTCATGGCAGCCCTGGGAAACTAATATACTCATTTATATTATGTAAAGTATTTAGAACTATGCTTATAAATAGTACTATAAAAGTTATTCTCACCACGCCCCCTCACCCACTCAGTTAATAGTACCATGAGTCACTCCACTGTGTAAGTCAGAAACCTGGGACTTATTTATCTAACTAAGACTATCACCCATTTCTCTCTCCTTCCACCCTAATACCCAATCAGGAAACCAGGACCCAGTAACTGAGCCTCTCTGACATAACTTGAATTAATTTTGTTCTTCCTATTTCCACTTGCAGTAGCTTTGCTGAGTCCCTTCCCACCTCTTGCAAAAGTTGCTCAACTGTCTCCTTCTTCCATAGGTTCTACCACCAATCCACACTTCAGCGAACCAGCAAAAACATCCTTTACAGAATTCAAGTTAACCAGGTTATTCTTCCAATTTTAAACACTCTCTTCCTTCCCAAGGACTTGAGGTAAAGTCCCATGCCCATCCAACATGCCCCGTGATGTTTGAATGAGAAATTTGAAAGACTGCTCCCACTTCCTCCCTCCCCACCAAACAACTTCTATTTTTCAGATGTGAAAATAAATAGGGCCTTGAGACTCACTTCCGAAAGTCTGCAAGTAACTTGAGCATGTCATCATTGGAGAGCTTATTGCTGTCTTGCTTGTAGAGAGCAGAGAATCTGGCATTTTTGTCAAGGTTTCCAGATGTATCCTTAAACAATGTCCTGAAATAGCAAAATAACATTTCTAAATTGAGTTTCCAAAAGACCAAAATAAATCCACAACTTAATTCTGGTTTCTATGTGAAGACTAATTATTATTCCACTGACAGTAGTCAACAGAAATCTCATTATCTAAAAACATGGAAAATATTTATGAGGATGAACACAACTAAATCAATTTACATAGAAAACATTTCCAGCAAATGACCTGTGCTTCAGAAACAACATACACAGTCAAATGCTTAAGAAGCAGAGATCACAAAACAAAGATAACCTGCAGACCTAATGGGGCTGTCACTCCACTTCAAGCTGAAGATGTGGCTGAAACCTGGAATATCAGCTCTACAACAAACATTCCTGTTCACCTTGCCAGTTCCACATGGCTACCCTCCAACCAGCACCTTTCCTTTCTGTGACTCTAATAAATGATTATTCAAATATGGCTTATTTATTTTCCAATCTTTACACATTTAAATCCTCTTTGTCTCTGGGCAATAGAACAGGATAGGTTTCTTGGTTTATAACTCAGTTTGTTTTCCTCCTCCCTGTTGCCCCTCCATATATGTGTCTACATCCATATCAAAGGTATTAAAGATGTTCCCCTTACCTTGCTGCCCAAGCAAATGGCATCCTGTACTGTCCTAGTCTTTGGCATGCCTGCTTGGCATTCTTCAGCACCTTCTGAGCAACCTTGAAGACATTAGAATAAAGCCGTAAGATGCTGCACCCCACTGACAGAAGAATATCATCCTACTGCAGTATTAGATGCAAAAAGCACACTGTGTTATAATAAGTATGGCTGGATTTACACTTAGTACAGAGTATTCTGTTTAACAAATTCTCTACCAACAATTTTCAACAAAAGAGAACGAGGAATATCTTTTCTTACCTAAAATGTTGTTTTTACATATCAACAACCATGCTATATCATAGGCTTTCACACTCTTTTATGACTAAGGGCTACATATTGTAAGTTCACTGAGTTATCAATAATGACTAATATTTGGTATTCATACCAAGCATTAATAGAGTTTAAATGCGAACACTAATGATAATACAAAGTTCTAATATGCCTCTAATATGCACTGGCTTATGCAGAATCCCACAATTTGGGGGTAAATTTTCATTATTAGGACATTATAGGTGTTGACTTATTAGGGCAAGGCTTTCAATTGTTTTATTTTTGCTTTCTAAGTATTAATTCTGCTATTTTCACTTCTAAATGACCATTTTTGACTTTTTGTGGGTTGACTGATTAACCCTGTAGTGCACAGTGAAGCATATGTGCTTTTGGATTACGATGTGTGCATGGCAGGTCTATTAATCAATGATACCCTTATTGCTAAAGCAGATAACACTTATTTTCTGAAATTCGCTTGTATTGGGATTTTACTTTGTTACAATGCAAAGCTTGATTCAGTCAGAGTGATGGGATTGAAAGTTCTTTTACATTACTTAAGTGCATCGAAGACAAACCAATTTTGGGAAGTAATCTAGCTCCTATAAACCAGTATGTGCTCTGAAGAGCTGCAGCATCAGCAACACCTTGAATCTGTGAGGAATGCAAAGTCTCAGACCCCACCCCGGAGCTCCTGAGTCAGAACCTGCACCTGGCCAGACCTCTGGTGACCTGTGTGCACTAGGTTTGAGAAATGTCCATCTAGATGGCTCAGAAGTAAAATAACAGAATCGTCTTTCTCTAAGTCAAATTGAAATCAGCTGTGTGAACCTATAGGCCATTACAACTCTCTAGGTTCCACTTTTCATGCCTTAAAAATGAAGGATTTGGTTTATACTTTTCATTACAAAACATTATGATTCTACCTAATAACACTGTGGGAATTTGCTGCCTTCAAGAGTGAACTGGAAAACACATCTTGATGGAAACATATATCAGGAGCTCATGTAGTCCCTCTCTTTCTTTTAAGTGGGATCCATTCATGTGGGGACTTGGGGGTATACAGACATAGGGTAAAATGGACTGCTTTCCTAAAATGGCAATTATGGTAGCAACTATTATTTTTCGGTTTAACAACAATGACTATGTCGTGGAGTAAAATGCAATATTTGCATAAAATTTAAAGCTAAAACACAAGGCTTAAAGTAAGTTTCACTCTTCACTGCAGTGAACAAGGACTTCCCAAGGGTGCAAATGGAACATAATATATGTGAGAGTCAGAGTAAAAAACTCATATTTGCCCTTTGGGTTTGTTTATTGCCTTTTTTTCTTTAAAAAAAATCTGTTCACCTTGGTCAACTACAGAGACTTCATAAAAATTTTGTCCAAAACAAAAATTCATCTGTCTGTCATATCTCTGTCAAAGATTCCAATGTAAAGACTTCTGGCCAAGATGGCGGTGTAGGTAGACACACTGTGCCTCCTCGCACAACCAAAAGAAAAAAACAAACAATTTAAAAAACAAAAACAGCCAGAACTGACAGAAAATCGAACTGAGTGGAAGTCCAACAACCAAAGAGTTAAAAAAAACACATTCATCAGACGAGTAACCAGGGTGGAGCCGGGAGTAGAGCGCGCTGTGAGATGGCAGTTTGTGGAGTGGTACTGACAGCACTCCAGCTGGCCAGAGAGACCCACAGCAGGTGTTCCTGGCCAAAACACGGCACCTCACTCAGCAAAACCTGTGGCTGGCCCACCCGGACCCAGCAGGGCAGAAACTGGTGAATCGAGCAGTCCCTCATTCATGCGCAGGTAAACTGGGAGAAAAAGCTGGGGAGTGGAGCAGACTGCAAAACCCACCATCTCGGGGAAATAAAGCCTCAAACCACCAACTGAAAACACCTGTGGGGTTGAGGCTGCAGCGGGAGGAACTCCCAGCCTCACAAGAGAGTTCATTGGAGAGACCACAGGGACTTGGAACTACACAAGGCCACCCACCCACCGTGGAGCCAGCACAGAAGGGCCCAAATTGCTTGTGGGTAGCAGGGGAAGTGCAGAGACTTGTGCAAGCGCCATTGTTCTCTCAGGACCCACCCCCACAGGCAGAGTCACTACACAGTGACGTGGGTTACCCTGCCCTGGTGAACACCTAAGGCTCCGCCCCTTAGAGTAACAGGCCCGCCAAGAAGAAAAAAATGGCCCAAATGAAACATCAGATTAAAGCTCCAGAAATAATATAACTAAGTGACAAAAAGATAGCCAACCTATCACATGCACAGTTCAAAACACTGGTAATCAGGATGCTCACAGAATTGGATGAAAGTTGGTCGCAATTTGATGAACAAATGAAGAATATGCTAAAGGAGGTAAGGGGAAAACCACAGAGAACCAATAGGGATGAGAAGGAAACTGGGAATAAAATCAACGGAGTGCACCAGAAGGAACAAAAAAACATTCAACCAGAAAAGAATGAAGAAACAAGAATTCAAAAAAATGAGGAGAGGCTTAGGAACCTCCAGGACATTTTTAAACATCCCAAATCCAAGTCATAGAAGTGCCAGAAGGAGAAGAGGAAGACCAGGGATTGAAAACTTATTTGAACAAATAATGAAGGAGAACTTCCCCAAGCTGCTGAAGGAAATAGACTTCCAGGAAATCCAGGAAGCTCAGAGAGTCCCAAAGAAGAACACACCAAGATACATTATAATTACATTACCCAACAGTAAAAATATGGAGAGAATCTTAGAAGCAGCAAGAGAAAAGGAGACAGTTACCTACAAAGAAATTCCCGTAAGACTGTCAGCTGATTTCTCAAAAGAGACCTTGCAGGCAAGAAGGGGCTGGAGAGAAGTATTCCAAGTCATGAAAGGCAAGGACCTACATCCAAGAATACTCTATCCAGCAAAACTATCATTTAGAATGGAAGGGCAGATAAAGTGCTTCTCAGATAAGGTCAAGTTCAAGGAGTTCATCATCACCCAGCCTTTATTATATGAAATGTTAAAGGGATTTATATAATGCATGAAGGGATATCAACAGGGGAATGGGAAGGGGAAAGAGGAGGAAAAAGTACAGAGAATAAGTAGCATAACCAGTAGGTAGAAAACAGATAGGGGGAGGTTAAGAATAGTATAGGAAATGTAGAAGCCAAAGAACTTATGTGTATGACCCATGGACAAAAACTAAAGGACGGGGAATGGGGGGAGGGGTTGGGCAGAGGGGAATAAAGGGGGGAAAATGGGACAACTGTAATAGCACAATCAATAAAATATATTTTAAAAAATTTTCCAATGTAAGATGGTTGAATCTTAATCTCTGCTTTAACTTACTAGGTTGGAGGTGGGAATTAACAGAGCAATGTGCACATGGCTGAGCTTTCCATCCCATAAGTGATGACGAAAGAGCAGATGTCAGCAGACGCTCCATGGACACTGGGAGTGCGGAGTGTCAGGTCTAGCACACAATGATACATGATTTTTGCACCAACAGGAGCTGCCACGTTTCAAAGCATGCATGTGGCAGGCAGACAAAAGTAGCAAAGGTACTGCGCATGTGCCTTGGAAATGTGTTGGCATACAGAGAAGAACAGATCTTATCTTGGGCCTTCATTGATTATTAATGAAAACATCAAAAGAGCTAAAAGAGCTAAAAGTGCTCTCGTCCATAGTTTTACAGACCTGATTTAAAAAATAAAACAGCTTCTCTCCAGAGACCAAACTTTACTCAGCTTTTATCAACCAGAAAGGCATAATGTTTGAAGCAATGTGACTGGGTAAATGGGCTTTTACTTGACTGGGGCTGTAATAAATGATAATGATGTCCTACATGGGTTAATGATTTGTGGAGTCTATATCAACTTGTCTTATACATTATCTGATTGATCCTAGCACTGTCCCTGAGAGGAAGGTAGGGCAGACAGCAACACTATCCTTCAACTACAGATGAAATATCTGGGCCCAGAGAGTTGACATGATTTGTGTAAAGAACCCAGGCTGGTTAGGTGCTCAGCACTTATGTGTTTGACTCCTAGAACCTGTTCTTTAACATGGACACATGATGTATGGCTGTTGACAGAAAGGAAGAGAGGAAACTGAGTCAGCTCAGCAAACCTCACCTTAGAGCCTCTGGGGTGACCCCTCCTACTCTTGACCAGTCCTTGGCAATGTGTTGGGGTAATCTTCAAATAATTACTTATAAATTGTTTTTAAATAAAAATACTGTAAAACTGGCAGGGACTGCACTGAACAGCTTACTCTAACCAGATAGCTAGCAAGTGACAGTCAAGTGTCCTTTGGCCACTCTATCTGTGGGACACTAAGCAGGTAACTAGGCTTTTGTAAACCTCAGTTTTCTGAATGTGAAAGAAGATGTTGGACTAAATGACTTCTAATAGTCAATAATTCTATGGTATGTCCACATCTAGACATTCTCCAGGTAATGAAGAGTAAATTGTACATAAACCAAACATACATCTTGTATATTTTCCTTCCCTCTTCTACCTGAGGTCATACTGCCTCTGCCACCATAACCCGGCCCATCTGACAAAACGGAAGTAGCCCCGAATCACCAATCCTGCTGGCCACACCATCTGAGCTGGACCATCTCCTAGTCTCAGTCTCATATTTAAGTGTAAATGGACCCAAATATATTTCCAGAACCTGAGAGAGACATCAAGTGAAAAGAACTCTATTCGAATATAATGTATGAACTTTATAATGACAAAAGGTTTACTATTAAGCTGGTAATTCCTCTGCAAATTATTTTATTATATCAGGATACTCCAGTTAAATGAAGCATTATATTTACATAGAGGATTACTTTTCATTGAAAATTAGACACATAGGTGAAATATAAGAGTAAGTCAATGTACTGTCTACATAGTCTACATCTGTTGAAATATAAATATGGTCTAACTTTGATTTCTTTAAGCATTTCTACTTCAGCAGGGAGCCCTTTTTCCCAATTGCTATTTACCATCACAAAGCATAGAAGTCATCCTACCTTAGAAGAGTCTGAACTTTTCATGTATGGTTCCGCGCCATGTGTGATGCTCCCCTGAAGGACTTTTTCAATTCTAGCCACAAGAAATATATCTGGATGAGGACATGTGACTGAAAATATTCCCTAGGGAACAAATGATTTTCTTCAGTTAGTAGAATACACAGCCACGTTAAACAAATCCCATGAATATTAAAGGTTCTAAAGGAGCAAAGA
Organism: Micronycteris hirsuta; assembly: GCA_004026765.1. Classification (NCBI taxonomy): domain Eukaryota; kingdom Metazoa; phylum Chordata; class Mammalia; order Chiroptera; family Phyllostomidae; genus Micronycteris; species Micronycteris hirsuta. Next base: position 158,807 of record PVJI01001939.1, read on the forward strand.
GTGGTGAAACTGTTTAGCTATTAAGAATCACACAGTGCTGTCCTGACCAGTGTGGCTCCATTGGTTGGGCATCATCCAGCAAAGCAAAAGGCTGCCTGTTTGATTCTCAGTCAGAGCACATGCCTGGGTTGTGGGTTTGGTCCCAGATAGGGATGTGTATGCGAGACAACAGGCTGATGTTTCTCTCTCCCTCTTTCTCCCTCCCTTCCCCTTGCTCTAAAAATAAATAAATATTAAAAAAATAAAAATAAAGTACCCAGTGCCAAACTGGTTAACTGCTCAGTAGTTCATCATCTGCTCAAATAAGCTATTTGATGGTGAAGGCAACTAGCAGAAAGTTTAGAAAAAAGAAGTGAGAAATCCAAACCTACTTCTTCTCTTAGCTTGCTTTTACTATCTAATTAGATAAGCTGTCAATATAATCAATATCTCACCTCAATTATGCATGAAAAAGTTTCTATGTATATACATAGCATGTGTAAGATAAGTCTCAGTAGTATGACTACTGGGCTCAGGTCCCCCACCTGCTTCGGATATTGCATGGCGGCTTCATGAAGGATGTCCTGAAGAGCAGGTGAACTCTGCCCGCTGCCATTCAACAGAGTTGGGGACGTGGTGGCCAGCATCTGCCTCACTGAGAAATGGTTCAGATCCACATGGAAATCAGCAGAAATCTTTCGGTTGTACTTTATGTCAAACAGGGATAGAGTAACAAAGAAAGGCTCTACCTAAACAAAACAAAACAAAACAAAACAATCCAAACCATTGTTGTGGCTCAGACTCTTGGGGAAAAGAAGACTGCTGCTATCAAAGAAGAAATTATTGGACTTATTTATGACTGTTGCTATAAATTACTGCTAAAGAGAAATAAACTTGATCCCTATCCTTTGTCACAAACATCCTGCCCCTACAGGCTAAACAATCCCCCACATCCTGATCTAAACACTGTACCTCACTGATACCAGGATTAGAATTTCATGTCCAGACTGCAGAGCAATAGGCACATGCGAAACCTCTATTTTTTAAAAAACCTTTTTAAAAAATTACATTTGTAGTAGGTCCTTCTTCATTCTCAGCAACGCAGCATTGCAAATTGAAAGATAAATCATTGCACTTGACAAGAACTCTTTTTCCAAACTTCTCTTCAAATGGCTTCACTTCTGGCTCAGCTGATGAGAAGTCAGGCTTCTTAAAAAAAAGAACAAGTAAACATGTAAGTACATTATGCTCACATCTAAAAAATCCCATTATCAAGCCCTGGCTGGTGTAGCTCAGTGGATTGAGCGCGGGCTGGGAACCAGGCAGTCCCGGTTCGATTCCCAGTCAGGGCACATGCCTAGGTTGCAGGCCAGGTCCCCGTGAGGGCCATGTGAGAGGCAACCATACATTGCTGTTTCTCTCCCTCTCTGTCTCCCTCCCTTCCCCTCTCTCTAAAAATAAATAAAAATAAAA